>JANCMC010041502.1:626448-662066 GCA_024363005.1 Charaxes varanes
CAGTTGAAAGGTTAAGAATCACAAATTTTACTTCCTTTTACTCATTTATTTGGTTACATAATTAAAATAATATTTTAATTTGTTTTCAGGGGCTTTGGTCTGAATTTCTGGATTCCTGAACTGCTCTTACGTACTCAGGGCAAAGATTGTTCAGCTAATGTCACGGTACCAGAAGACACTCAACTTTTTAATGCGAGCAATACTGCATGGAAAGATATGCCAAAGATATACAATGTATATACAAAGTCTGATGTTGATAGATATAATACAACAGTGTTTGATGCACACGGTGAAGAAAAATGTGATGATCAATTATCAATAGATGATTCGGTAAGTAATCAACTCTTCATACGTTTACCTGTGATAACAACAGACATAAGAGGTAAAGGCCATTTTGCAATGTTTCCAAGCAATCTTACGGGAACCTATGTAATATCTTTATATATAAAAATAAACTATACAAGCCTTTGTCACTCTCCCAATCCACTAATTTGAATAAAATTCTGTGTGTACATTCCGAAGGAAGGGTAGATTCGATAGAGATTTGCAGAATATTGGACCAGCCAGATGGCGCTGATGTAGGTATGGTGACCTAACTTTTTTTTCAATTTAATTCTTTATTGGAAATACATAGTCTTAATTATATATAGGATTGCCTGACTTCCGCATTAGCAAAGCTGTGTTGTAGAAACCAGTCTCCTCCCTCCGTTTACAATTATGCATATGCCCAAGTGTATAAATTAGGTATGTTTCGTCGCTATAATTCAAACTGTTGGGCCTATTTGAGTCACTTGGGCCGGCTTGCTTTTATTTTAAATATTAAAAAATGCTGAGTTGGTCGCTTTTTCGAAATACTTCCAATAGATGGCATTAGTACGGACCTTTCGTCTGACCGTAAATCGGACAAGACAACATCTGCCCGATCAGCTATTCATATGATATAATCTTAACATTTATTCTGCATTTCTTTCCAGATATTCACGTCCGGTCTCATAGTCGGAGCATGCTGTGTTATAGGAAACGCAGCCTGTGCTCTTATATCATCACGTGGAGGTTATGGAGTGAAACGAGCTGCAGCTCTCTGTGCTCTAGCTTGTGCACTAGCTTGCGTTTGCCTTGCAGCTTGCGTCTGTGCTTGTACGGGCACTTCACATTTGGCGGTAGCAGCTGCCGCAGCATTGAATGCTAAGCTTAGTAGGAGGGGAAAAGGGGAATATTAGACATACCTAAAAAGTATTCCTAATATTCTTTTAAAAAAAAAAATTTAAAAATATGTATCGATCATGTCCTAATTATGTTTTTAATTTTAAATACCATGTAATACGTACAGATAAAGTTACAGAAGCTTAAAATTTTGTTATAACTTTGTTCCAAAATATTTCTTTAGATACACTTTGTGCGAGATGAGCTTGACCTGGAACATGTTTGGAGGAAATGATTTCCGGTCAGCGAATGATTCCACACCGTCTAAGAAAACTGTTACTATTGATGACTCCCATGTACATGGTTCACCGACAAGCACCAAGTAAGTGATTGAGCTTAAAACTTAAAAGCTTTAAAAAAAAGATCTAGATCAAACAAGATCCATTTCTTAGATAGCATTACTTAAACAAAAAAGAATTTGCTACACCTTAATGTTTCCTTTGTATAGTTTCCTATGTATATTGTATTCCTAATATTCTTTTAAAAAAAATCGTCTATGGTACAAGAAAATATGACAGAACCAAGACAATCAACTAACGATTTCATTAAAAAAATATATATTTTCTTACAAAATTTATTAACTCTATAGAGTTAATATAATCTGTTTGAATCACTGTTATAGATTATAATATATGAACGTGTTATTATTCTGTATTATATATTAAAACTGTATTAGGAACTGACGCTGTAGCTGCACAAATTTTTCTAGTTTGATTTAGCTATGTGAGATAATGTTTCTAAAATAGTTAGTATCTCACATGTTAATATAAAATGGATCCCTTTCTAAGACATGCCTTAATTATTATTCTATCTATATTTTACCTTTAATATTTATTCTCTAAAATATTTTTTTTTCTAGACGTAGCAAGGACTACGAACCGTACGAATCTAGTCGTGCCATAACAGATGCGTACAGACGAGGAGGCGTCAGTTGGTCGGCGGGATCCGAGCGCGTCAGACCTCCGCAGCAGACGCAGAGACGGGAGCTGCGTCTGAGGGGAGGGAAACACCGGGACCACCACACCTGTGTCAAACTTTGCCTCACCAAGGTAACATAGCTTAACTGAGGTACTAGTGTTACCTATTCTCTTTAAGATGGCCATTATACTTCCATTATTTTAAAAGCGTCCCTTCGTACTATTTTTGCAACATGGCACATATGCACAAACACACACACAAAAAGTATTCTCATACATTGACGTAATCGCCCATAAAATTAACTGTTAAGAAATAAAGAAAAGAAATACTTTCTATTATACTTAGAAATACTCTACTGCAATACTTGTGGAAGGGTATTTATGAATAAATTCGGGTTATATATATATATATATAGTGTGATCCTTTTATGGTCTTAGTATTAAAAAATATATTGTATAAATGTGGGACGATAAGTATAAGGTATGAGGACCTTGACTTTTTCATTGCTTGTATTTGATTACGCCAATACCGTTTAAAATGTATATAATTTAAAAACCATAACCTATTTGTCTGCAGGTAAAATTCCAACATGAAGTGTACCCATCAGGGAGCACGCAGGCGTCTCGACAAACTTTGGCCATCACAAAAGTGGAAGTTCTGGACCGGCTTGTGTGCAGCGATATAAACAAGCTGCTCAGCCAATACAAGCTGAAAGATGAGCCAGAGAGAAAGAATGCACATATGGTACGTATTATAGTCATTCCGAGACCAAAGTGTTTGGATATTTTTGTCCTTGAAGACTACAAAGTTCTACAAAACTTTGCGCAGCTACACATAGTTCCCAGCCACGCTACATGACTATTCAAATAAAGCTTTGTCTGGCTTCGGCATCGTATCGAAATCAGCCTCGAAGGACCAAAATTTTTTGACAACTTTGATGTTAATGCTCTAACTTTTATAATATCACTTTATTAGGCAATATCGTACTAATGTTTTGAGTAGGGTAGGTTAATGACAATTATTTAACGTTAATCTACATCTATACTAATATATAAAGCTGAAGAGTTTGTTTGTTTACTTGAAAGCACTAATCTCAGAATCTACTGATCCTATTTGAAAAATTCTTTCAGTGTTAGCCCATTTATCGAGGAAGACTGTAGGGTACATATCATTACGCTAAAATCTTCCACCACAAATTTACGCGGACGAAGTGGCGGGTAACAAATAGTGATAAATATGGCCCCACGCTAATTGAAATAAATTGTTTTTCTTTTTCCTATTTAAAATACAGTTTTTCAGCCAACTCAATTTGGCCTTTTAGTCAAATTGAAAAGATGTTTTATCACTTCTTTAATTTAGGTTTTTGTTCACTTATGTTTTATTATTTTGGAAGCAAGCAAGGTGCCCCCCTCACCCATTTTCCAGACTATTAGATGTAGCGACATAAAATTTTCCATGTTGATAGATCATGCTAAAACATCATTAGGAAATTTGTTTTTAGCGAAATATAACAACAAGTTGTGAAGTTATTTAACAAATACCTTATCGCGTATCAGATACGGAACCCTTTTATATAAGCGTACCTTGACAAATTCTTGGCTACTTTTAATATTTATTGATTTCACTTACCAGCTAGTGGTAAAAGCGGTTCACCTGCGGGCTGACGCAGCTGTGCCAGCTCAGGAGTGCTGCCTAAAAGTGTCGCTTCTACCGCTGAGGTTCAATCTCGAGATTACAATAAATTAATTTAAATGAATAATTATTTGTAATTTTAATTTGAAGGGGGAAGATGCTGCTTGCTGAATTTTTGAACTGTCTTTATTAATCATAAAAATTCGGAAATGCAATTTCAGTTCAGAGTTTCTATAAAGAAGCAGTTATAAGATTTGTATTGATATAAATTATTATATTGAAACCAGTGGCGAAATTTAATAACACGGGGCCGAGAATTTGGATGTGTAGCCGTGAACGCCACGCGAAGGAGGCGCTAACCCTCTGACGCGGGACAAAATATAGATTCTAATCAAGGAACAGGCGTGAACGCGCGCGAAACCACGTTCACGCCTGTTAACGGAGCTGCATGACACTAATGTAGCGCCGCTATTAAGTTAATTTACCAAATGAAATGATTATAATAACATGATGATTATATACCTAACTATATAACTGCCCCCAGTTTTGGCATTTTCTAAATGCAGATATTGCGTTGCTAGCAACATACAGCTAAAGTTTAAGTCAGGCATCGACTGCCCAATACCAGCTCCTTCTGTTTGACAATCGTTAGACATCATACCACGCTCTTTCCACAAATGAGACAACGCTAATAGACTTTATAAATTCTTAGACTTTTGTTGACTAACTCAAATGTTTGCAGGCAACAGTTCTGAGCTGAAAAATGTGTACCAAATGTTTAAGTAATTGCGTAACATAGTATCTTCGTAATTCGAGCGTAAATTCGGAAGATCAAGTCCAGACCCGGCAAAGTTATTCCAATTCAAGACGTCTGCTTACTGTTAGAATATTGTATTTGCAACAGTGGTGCTTAATTCAACAAGGGAAAGGATTAATTTGAGGTAACGCAGGTGACTTGTTCGATAGGGTGACCAGGCAGTTAGGTTTAAATGAAGCTGTGTATCTATGACATCTGTATTTTAACACGTGAAACAAAAAGTTTTAATACCATTTTAGGAAAATTGCGCGGATGGAATAATATGAAATGTTGAACAATTATAGTTTATATAGAGGAGCGTTTACGAATGTTAATATTTTTTTTATAATATGCTATAGTATGTATTAAATTATTTAAATAAAACCGCACGCACACCAACGTCAAACGATTTGCGTGCTTTACACACGCATGCATATCTTTTACTATAAGATTGTGTCAAAGCATTAGCATATAGACATGACGACGAAGAATTCAAATTTGGTATATAGCCTTGAATAAGCATATATACGTATAATACGCAAATCTAAAGATTTGTACCCGAGTTTAGATCACCAGTCGGACTCTAGTATATTTAAAAACACTATTCCTTTTTCTGAATAACTGTCTCATTAAAGTGTATCTCTTGTAGATTGCCAGTATGTAAGCTATTTTTTGTCATTTTGTTTGTCTATAGTAATTATCGACTTTGATAGAATTCCATCACTGAAAAATTGATTCACGGCAAAAGTGGTTTTTTGAACAACAAATGTTCTTTTCTATCATTTTCCGAAAATTTTTATCACTGTTGAAAATTAAAAAGTTTTAACTAAGTTCATTTAATGAAGCCAGTCTAAGAAACATGTAAGACTAGTAACAAACAAGTCTTGGTTATTGAAGTTTTCGCTTTTTAATTGTATTACAATGTATTTAAGAACGGAGTACACTACGATAATTTAGTAGCAAGAGACCACGAACCGCTCAATAGTTTTGAAATGTCTACAAAAACAAAACTAATTATAATAAAAATATATATCTCTAATAGTAAAACTAATGTGGTGTCACTAAGGACAGGCGCTAAAGGCTCTGTGTAATTAAAACGTCCTTCTTATTTATAATCCTCTAAACAATTACGTCGGTAACCCATACATTATGTACAACTTTAACTTTAAACATAACCCTTATTGTTGAACGCCTTAAGTCTATAATTGTTTAAGTAATTTAACACGTTATCATTAGAATATAATATTTGGACATAAGATCTACAATTATATATGTTAATATGACCTCTATTTCTCACACTGGAAGGCGTATAATAGTGTATTATAACATGCTTATATGTTACACGGTGTCGTATGTACCATTAGTAAACGTAGGGTAAGTTAACGCTAAGGCTCTGCCTTAATTGTATGTGTGAATAGTAAATAATTACGTGCTGTAAGGGAAGACATAATTGTATAACATTATTGTACACGGAATATAATGGGACGGGGAAAAAGTTGCCGAGAAAAAAGGTTTATTTAATACATTGATTGATCAATTGTGTTTTTTTTAATAATCAGGAACAAAGGCACAATTCTTAAGCGACTATCGGCTTCAACTACATTATCAGGAAACTCGCAGCTTCAATCAATAAACTTATAGAGCTTACGCTAGTATTTGTAATATATTTGTACTTCAAAAGAAGCATCCTTAACAACCAGGCCCATTATAATATTTGAGAAACCAAATGAAAAAAGTATCCCCTTTTTTCTCAATCAATGAGTGATAAGAAGAGACGCTCATCTCATTTTTCGCACTCAATTAGAGAAGAGAACTCCGCTTCTTTCCTTTTTCTCACTGCATAAGAGACCAACCTACGAAAGGCGTGTCTTATCTCTAAGTTTAGGGTCTAACTAGAGCTGACTTTAATCCTATTGCAATTTTGTATCTCAAAATAACTCATTTTCTCTGAATGGGCGGAATATGACAAAGGACTGAAGAGTTAACTGCGATGACGACCTTTTCAGTACGGATCTATAGCCGACTTGACTATAGATAGAACTATGTTGCTGCCATCCTGATATAGTAGTCATATATAACGATACGTAAGTATAGTTATAACAAAACTAAATGGATCAAACGCATAATCCTGTGCAGTTGTCCTAAGGGCATTCGAAAGACAGGCCACTCAAAAGAACGTTGGATAGACGAAGTAAGAACCATTGCAGGCGAACATTGGTTAAATCTGAAGAAATCTTAGTTTGGAGGGGACCTATAGACAAAAGGGGTCCTTAGTTATTTAAAAGTAAAACCTGTATGTAGTTTAAATAATAATCTACCTTGTAAATGCATAATTAAGGAATGCATAAAGGCTCTTATTATTAATAAGTATAGCAATAATAATTAAGAATGACAATAAGTCACATCCAGTGATCAGTGATCCGGATAGCGGGAGCATTTAATTAATTCCCACATTGGAATAGTGTGAATTTTGACTGCAACTGAAGCGAACGGTTATTTGTTTGTCGTTTTAAATTAACGCCCCGTGTGCCGATCGAAGGGATACGGGTGAATGGTTTGGATTAAAAAACTGTTGAACCAAATTGCCTTGATCCGAATTCTTTGGTAAAAAAAGAAATATAAGCAATACTTTGCAGTCATGTCGAATATTATCGTTAAGCCAGATATGCTTTAAAAGAGCTTGTGTTAGAAATAGACCCGACAGTGGCGTCGTGGTTTAAACCGAGCAATTTACAGATCCCAGTCCATCCTTAAACCTTGCATATGCTGAATCTGGTGCCCACAAGCCTTGGTACCCTTAACAATTGCTTAATGCTTATGTAGTCCATTCGACTAAAACCTATCCGCATATATGACCAGTTTAGTCAACAATACCACCGTTGAGCTATTCTATTCTACACAACTTAAACAAAATCTATATCGCAAGTAGTGGGAGACGAGAGAGAAATTTGCAAAATAAATTCCGCGAAAACCCATAAAAAATGTATAGAATAAGATCTCTCAAAAGGCTCTTGCTAATTTAATTAGCAAGATAAATGAATAAATCGAATACCGGGGGTGGGTAATAATTAAAAAACCGATCTTGAAAAATTAGCGAGTCTGGAATAAATCACCCGGAAGATAAGCGGCAAAATAATTAGCTCTCCCGGCGTTTTTTCTAATTAAATATAAATATCAGATGAAGCAATCAACTCGATGGGTTTTCGATCCGACATTTTTGAGATGTTCGCTCATTTTCCAATTAGGTATTGCATTTGCCAGTGTTTTTGCAAATTTTCTTGTTGTTTTTAAGTTTCATATTTTTTACTAACAAAGGGCAAACAGCCAGACGGTTTACTTTAGTGACTACCGACGTCTATACTCTGCTCATACCATGCTCTGCTCAAGCCATGCTCTGCACAAGCCATGCTCTGCATAAGCAATGTTTTGCACAAGCCATGCTCTGCACAAGCCATGAACACAGAAGCCGTGCTCTACACAAGCCATGCTCCGCAGAAGCCATGCTCTGCACAAGCCATGTTAGGCCCGAGTAATGCACCGCAAAAGCCATGCTCTACACAATCCATGCTCTACATAAGCCATGCTCTGCACAAGCCAAATAACACAGGATAAAACATTGGACTGGTTTATTTTTAGATCGTTAGTATAGACACCACGTGAAGAACAATCGTCCTCAATCGAATTAATAAAAGACAGAACAATTGATGACTCAGAAACAGGTCGCAATGTGATGCTTCTATTGATGGAAAGTGACAGATACTTATAGGATAACTAATAATGGGTACTTGGCTTGGCTTTACATGGCAAGAATAAAGTGGCCAAGAGCATGTCCAGATACGCTTATATATGAGTTCCACATCTGATATGTAATAAAAGTATTTGTTAAATAACTTCAAATGTTGATGTCCGATTTCATTTTACATAATTTTGTTAATAAGTTTTTAGCATGTCCTATTTACAATAAAAATTTCAAATCTCTACATCTAATTATTTGGAAATCCTAGGTGGGACGACATTGTGGGTGGGCAGATACATGGACGGACGGACAGAGCGAAACCATAAGTATTCCTTGTAGGACCACGGAACTCTAAAAAAGAACATTATATTATGGTTTCAGAATACAGACAAGACGAATTTCTTAGCATTCCATGGATTCACCGTGCGGATGCAGGGTCCAACGCGTTGCAGAGGAAGGAACCATAGCAGTGCCCGGGACTGGGTGAAATTGATTTCCGATTGACACTGTTACGAGGTTCTGTGATTGTCATATAATTTTCACTGACCCGTCGGAGCTTTTATAGTGACTCTGTCCTTCAATTCGGAGTTGCGGCTTCGATTTTCGCTTCAAATCTGGGAGTATTATGGACATAAGTATGTATTTCATTTAATGAACTTATTGTGCTCAACTGCTGGGCAAAGGCCTAATACTTCTTGATGCATCTTTCTCTCTTCTGGGCCAGTCTCATCCAGAACTTCTACACAAAGCTATCCAAATCGTCGCACCATCTCGTCCTCAAGTCGTCGGAGGCCATAGGCGGGCATCCACGAGGTCGCGATATTGGCTCACCTTTGCGGGTCCATTCGAACCACATGCCTAGCCCTTTCTCACTTCAGCTTTTTTGCTGACTTCTTTTCGCGGATTAAAGCAAAGTATTTTAGCTTCTCATGCATGTCATGGATTTCCGCAAAGTAACGCCTGATTCTATCAACACATGTATACCTTTATTATTGTATTATATCTAAGCATAATCATGACAACCGTATGTTATATTAATTGTCAAAAATAATATATAAAGGTTTATGACCGAATTTCGACCAGCCGCAGCCGGCGATCTCTAATTTAAATAAAACTATGATTTTTGCCACTGTCCCCAACGACTCTTATGAAATAAGAAACCAGGGTTCACATTTGGAATGCAGCAGTATGCTGCTTAAAAAATTGCTTTACTTATTCTACTATCCTGAATACCGAATAATGTATGAATTCGACATCAATACATATTTGCGCGATTGTTATTATTCGTCGGTAGACCAACGTCTCTTGTCAGGGTTATAAAAATAGCCGAACTAAATTAGTGATCACTTTATACACGGATATTTAACGTACAATAGCATACAGAATTCTGTCATATAACTTGCGCGAACACCCTTAAATGATATATAAGGAGTCATATACTTGGATATCGTACGTCCAACTACGCGCATATAACACAATATAAACGTACTTTTATTTAAACAAAATATTCATCGCCTTGAAACCAGATGTTTGCTCTCTATTTTCGCCTATACTAGCTATCAAGAACTCACATTCGTATACAATAAAGACCGATTTACGCTCCAACAGGCATAGTAGTGAGCTAAAGTACCGGATGACTGCCAATGGACGATTGATTAATATCTAAGTAGTGATATTTAGTTATGGTAGGGGTAGTTCAAATACAAACAAGAAGTTAGTTCTTAAAGTCATACCTCGCTAAACATAGTTCATTTATTGCAGTGCAAACGCTGCCCTTGCAAGTGAAATTCGAAGAGAATTTCTCATATTTTCTTGATGGATCGACTCGACTGTGAGAGTCGGAACAAAAGGTTTTTTTTATCTCTTTATTTTCAGTCGCGACAACAAGACGTGAACGTCGCCGACGATATACTATTTTTTTCTGTATTTTTCCGTCACAAATTCATCTCTATCATTTTCATTTCAATACCTAACCCGGGGAGGGTAGTTACATAGCAATCTACTACGCTTGTTAATGTGTACGTCGATTTTTAAGTACACAGAAAAAAACGCTCTAAAAATGCAGTAACAAGATAAAATCTAATAAATCATATCCTTTTATATATGAGTCGTACACCTTTGGATTTTCCTTATATGTATTATAAACGTTTCTTTATTAAGTGTTATGTGAACACGCAACCTTTCCCGTACAGAGTTCAGAGAAAAAAATTCAAAACATTAGGTATACAATTCGATAAATAAATTAAAGTTATAAAATTTTTGGATTGATAAATTAATGGATTACCTAATTTAATATCTATTAAGTTTTACTTTAATGCACTTAAAAATAAATTATGTTCATTTGATATAATTCTACTATTTTCACATTAGGGACATAAAAATGTCTTTCTACCGATGAGCTAAAAAAATAAAAGGTTTATATTAATAAAAAATCTTTTATGCGCAATCAAAGCGATTCTTAAAGACTTTGAATCCAGGGGATGGACCTTCCTTATCTGTCCGATACCTGATCAGATCCACAACGGGTACGTGACCCCGGACTACCCAAGCTGCTACTGTCATTCTTTTTATACTGTCCCTGACAGTAGTATCTGCGTCCTTTTTTTCTTTCCATATAGCCTTTTACTGCAATCCCTATTCCTTTAGTGCTATCTAATTAGAGATAGCGCCACGCTTGCAGTCCTTTTGGTCTGCAGCCGAATTGAGCTGGCGCGTCTTGGTAGCAGTACCTCCTTCTCACATGAGATCGGCGTGAAGTGGCGGCAATGCTGTCAAGTCATGTGAGGTTATTGTTGTCGCGTTTCAGTCGGTTTCTGTGAGTTCCCGGTGGCCTAAATCTCTATTTAAAGGGCGGCATCACTTCTGCAAGTCTTCTGGTGGTGCAGATGTCCATTATTGTTGATAGTTACTTACCACCTGCTCGATTGCCCATTGTAACATAGAAAACTACTGAGTAAGTTATCGTAATCTAGTCAGTTAATGGTATTTTGGTTAGTGAATAAATAAACGAGAAATTTGTGAGCGGAATTCATACTTCTTATAAAATGTCTTTTAAATTCTTGCGTATGCTATGTCGGGATTGCCCAGATATTACATACGCGTGAGTTTAAATGCCGTCTCATAATAAGCAGAAATTAGTGTATACGTAAGTTCGAATCATAATATTATGCAGGGCATTTCGCCACGAAAAGGAGGTGAGGTCTTGGAATTTCTTTATTTATAAGCTATTTAGAAGATTGTGTTCAAGGGCTAATATTTTTATATACCATGCATTATAAACATATTAAATTTTTAAAATAAAACCGAAAACGGATATAAATTCTGAATGGCGTCGTGGCCTAATCAGTGGTTGGCAGTTGTGACGATCACAGGGTTAAGTAGCTCTTGCTGCAACCGGCTGATAGGTGACCCAATCTAACACTGGCTTATATTTGATATTTATTTTTTTTATTTTATTTGTAACAAAATAAAACGTCTCGTTTAAATCATTTATTATAGACCAAAGCACTAGTCTCGATTTCATTGTGATGCATTAGCAATGCAGCCCAAATAGACAAACGTTCTGTCAGATTTCTCGGAATTTAACGTCCCCATATGGAGAGATTGTCGCCTGACCTTCCAAATTTCTTTTGTACGAAAGAAATTTGGAATATGTGAAAATATTTGGAACAACATTTGCTGACTCCTCAAAACTGCTTATATTGACTTCAGAATACCTATGCTGATGATAACATCTAATTGACCGAAGGTATGGTGATGGTATATGATGATAGCACATTCACTGTAAAATCTTTAAACACTTATCTTGTGGTATACTTTATTATAAATCTAGATCATTGGTTCCTAAATTGGTCCAGGTGGACCCCCAGGGGTCATTAGGTGCTGCTAAAACAAAGGAAAACAATTAGAATGTGTCCTTGTTGGCCCAACTTCGACTATTGATGTAAGCAGATAAAATTTTAAGGAGCTCAGCGGCTATTACCTCTAAAAACTTGCACATTACATTTTCTGTTCAACGCGTCGAAACAACAACACAAGAAGATAATTACTCCGTATGGAGAATTTCCTAAATGAAGTAATTAGGAATATATTGGTTCCTTGTGCTGTGAGTAAATGTCAGAACCAGAAAGCTGAACGGAATCAGTTTCTTGACTAGCCAACTTTACATTTTTGACAGCCACTCACTGCATAATGTTAAAAAAGTTATTTACACTCTTTTCCCAACACTGTTAATTTGTAGTTGAAACTCAGAGGCAAGTGAAAGTTCTATAGTTAGATCTAATCTTCACAGTTTTGTGAAATTTTGGGTATATAGTAGAAATAGTTGACAACCTGCTTTTAGCAGAGGTCCACCGTAACCAGCTAACAAGTTTGGGAACCTCTGCTCCAGATATATTACTATATAAACCGGGACCAACATTTCTAATCACTGGAGGATGTCTTCAGTGATGATGAGAAGTGACATGATGATGGATGTTTTGACAGTTGCTGGAATATTGTCAAGAAATTCGATTTCCAACTTGTTAGAATGTATTAGAACTTATTCAATTAGAACTGTTGTGCTCAGTAACAACGCCCCTAAGTTCGTGGTACTAACGCTTACTTACGTTTAGGTTAAAGTTTCGTATAACTTTATTCCCCTGTCAATTGTCTGGTATAACTGCTATAATAGATAATGAACTTAAGCACGTAAGTATTTAAGCTTCATTTAGCTAGTTTCATATAACATTCCCACTTCGTTAACTTCGTAGTTAAGGGGTCTGTTCACACTTCAACGCTTCGTGTCGCATTGTTTCTGCACACCGGACAAGTTTAATTGGGTCTGTAATTGGGTCTGTGATTCAATCGAGTTTTGATATTTAGACCACATCTATTTGCCCGACCGAAACACTTACTACACCATTTTGGTTAGTATGTATCACTTTTTTTTCAGATTTTTTTTCTTCAACTTCCACACCACAGGCTTAATTCCCGTATTATTTGTATGTTATTTAATTGTGTTATTTTGTTTCTTTCACTCAATAAGAAAGGACTCTTAATTCTATAGTTCCATTCTTAATAGTTTATTGGAACCGGATTCCTCTTCGGTACAGCCATTTCAGCGATAAGATGGGCGACAAGGTGGTAGATGGCGGCTCTATGGTTGTATTTCACTACAACACTTTCTTCACGAAGCGACGTCGTTGGTATAGTAGACACATTCGTAGGTGTTACGGGAGATTGCAGTAAACTGAATGTGGAAACCAAGCGTCCTTTTTTTCCAAATTGAAACGTAACGATTGTCACGATTACAAACTGAAATCATCCAAAACATGTTTGAGTAAATGGTACAAATCATCTGGCATTGGTGTCCGTGTGGTTCTCACTTAATAATTTAATATATTAATATTGCTTCATCATCATCATATCAGCCTGGGAACGTCCACTGCTGTATATAGGCCTCCTCCGTTGATCTCCAGCAATGGCGATGTTGTACCGCTTGTAGCCAGCGACATCCTGCAACCCGGACTAGATAGTCCACCTGGTGGGAGGACGTCCTGCCTTTCGTTTTCTAATATTGCATATTACAAAAAAATATTAACATTAGCACATGTTCATCTATATGGACTGCAATTGTGTCAAATTTCATACTCTTCCGTCCTTGCAACTTTCGTAAAATGGAACCTAAGGTTTTCACTTCTTCTTCGATACACTCTTGGTAGAGCGATCGTGATGATCACGTAGTCATACTTCACGTATGTATAAAACCTTGTCTGTGTGATTCTCAAGGTGTCTTTTTACTTTTCAGCTGAACGACGAGTGTGAAACACCCCAGCTTCTCGTACGTAAACTTCTTTACTACCTTATAACTGGATAAAATTTCAGCTAATTTCTTAGCAACTAATTCTAACTCTCTTGAGTTTAAAGATGTGATTATTTAGAATAGAAAGTAGTTTCATGTTTCTATCACTCCAGGAAGTGGATCTTCCTTTTCATCCGATAACTGGTTAGATCCACTACGGGTACGCAACCACGGTCTACCCTAGCTGCTATTGTCAGTACCCCTATACCTGACACCTGATACCTGACAGTAGTATCCGCATCTTTTTTTTCTTTTTTTTATGTTATAAGGGGGCAAACGAGCAGGCAGTAGGCAATGAAGTGCCTATCGGCGTCCATGGACATCTGCACGACCAGAAGGCCAGCAGGTGCGCTGCCGGCCCTTAATGACGAGTTTAGGCCACCGCCAAAAATAGCTTGAGTGTTTTGTATCCGAATGCTCCAGCATTATACATCGATAAAGGATATTGAAAATTTATTTAAGAGAATACTAGAAACATTATTTATATGAAGTATGCAGCTTGAAATGGGTTTAGCCACGGCTGTAATTTTAGCTCCACATCTATCGGCATGTCATACCAAAAATGGCTTTAGTGTTTTGAACCGGAATGCTCCAGCATTATGTACCGATAAAGGATATTGAGTATTTCCCAAGAATACTTGGGACATTTGTGTGGAGTAATAATAGAAATAGATGTACAATACAAATGAGCTTAAGTGTAGCTTGAAATGGTGTTAGCCACAGCTGTAATTTTAGCTCCATATCGATCGATCTGGAGTGGAGCATGTCATACCAAAAATAGCTTAAGCGTTTTTAATCCGAATGCTCCAGCATTATACAGCGATAAAGGATATTGAAAATTTATTTAAGAGAATACTAGGAAAATTTGTGTGGAGTATTCTATATAAATAGATGTACTATCAATGGGCTGAAGTGCAACTTGAAATGGTGTTAGCCACAGCTGTAATTTTAGCTTCGCATCGATCGGTCTGGAGTGGTCTACATCATACCAAAGATTGCTTAGGTGTTTTGAATCCGAATGCTGGAGCATTATACACTGTTTAAGGATATTGGATATTTTTTCAAGGTTTACTAGTAACATGTATGTGGAATATTCTATATAAATAGATGTATAGTACCCATGGGCTGAAGTGCAGCTTGAAATGGTGTTAGCCACGGGTGTATTTGTAGCTCCATATCGATCGGTCTGGAGTGGAGCGCGTCATACCAGAAATAGCTTGAGTGTTTTGTATCCGAATGCACCAGCATTATACACCGTTTAAGTATATTGAAAATTTATTTCAGAGAATACTAGAAACATTAAGAAGACTGCCCGCTTACTCCTTATAATACAAAAATGCGGTTTAAAAAAATGTCCCTTCCTTTTTCACATCTGCTGTCCCAAAGCTGTACTAAATTATAATTTCCCGAAATTTTTCGCAACAACAATTTCTCTCTCTAATAGAGTTGTTGTTTTAAACAATAAACAAAACAGCGCCGTTCCGCGGACAGTAACAAATACCCGGGTAATTACGCCAAACCAAACCGGATCCGAGTTAAGCCCCTCGTGTACCCGGTTAACCGGGTCTCAAATATAAGCCTTGCCGGTTTAAACCATATTAATGTGCTACTAAGTACGTATTTTGTACATTTTTCTACTGATATTTTCCTGTTTAAAATGAGCATTAAGTGTTCTTCTTCCAATCGTAAAGCGTTCTTCGTCTTCTCCTAAGACACATGGTATTATGGCCAATATTAATGTGATGTCTTTAAAATACTGTTTCCCTAATCATGTTCGTGATGTATGGATGTATGTTTGACGCTCTTTCACGGAAGAACTACTGAATGGATTTTAATATAACTTTACAGTAATATACTTTATACATCAGTATAACGCATAGGCTATAAATTATAAAGATATTGTGTGAATAGTCCAAAATATAACGATAAATTTCAAGTGAGTAGGAGAAAATTCTGCCATCTGTGAGCTATTCTGGCGTGCGCTGCAAAAACCTTTAGAGTTACTCGTATATAGTGTATGAAGGAAATGTTTATCTTAAGCAGTTCTACAAAAAAGCCCGCGACACCATATATCTATCTTTCACGTTTAAGCTATTAACGCCAAAATTGTGAACCATTATGGAACGGGAACGGGAACGGGAACGGGAACGGGAACGGGAACGGGAAAGAAAACAGGAACGAGGACAATGTTGGTACATGTCTGAGATGACGCTGGGTAGAAGATGTTATAATTTATTAATTTTTATGCTATGATATACCAAAAATTTCATATCCACGTTCGGGCAAGACGTTTGTTGGGTCCGCTAGTCTATTATGCATATTTAATCATTTTTTCTCGGGATCAACTTGGAAGTTAATACAAAAGTTGTACCTAAGTATGCCCAGGTGTGTTATATTCTTAAGTGGGCACGGCTTAAGTTAAAGTGAATTTTTCTCTCCCCCCTCAAATGATTGATGACTTCTGATTAAGGAAACTCAAAATAAGGCCGTCACGGCGACTGACTTTTGAACGCCGCCGTTTTTCTCCTAGTCATCTTTTGTTTGAAAGCACATTTCTTGATGCCGATATTATTCTTAATAACACGATTCTTAGGAATGGGTGGGTTTTTTAGGGCTCCGTAGTACTACAAGGAACCCTTATATTTTCGCTCTGTCCGTCCGTCCTTCTGTCTGCCCGTAAGGTGGTCCTCTCCCTAGCATTTCAATACTATTAGACGATATTAGACGATTAAATTTCAAGTCTCTAGACTTGAAATTTGCCATGTTGAAAGAACATTCTAAAAATCATTAGGATTACTATTATGAACTTCTTAATGAACGAAATCGGACAACAACTTTTGAACTTATTTAACTAATACGTTTATGACGTATCAGATATGGAACCCTTCTATTTAAGCGTGTCTTGACACGCTCTTGGCCATTTTTATTTATAGCTAGCGGACCCAGCAGATGATGTCCTGCCCGAACCCTGAAACTAATCGAACTCCTTTTGATTTTGCTGAGGGGGAAAGAGAATTAGTTTCAGGGTTTAATACAGAATATAGAAGATTAATGAGGTATTTTCATTCAGTTATTGTTTTACTGTATTTAATGCTACCTTTTTAATGAGAAAGCCACTCTTTTGGGCTGACGTTTGTAAATTGTGAATGTAGTAATTTGTGTTTGTAACTAGTAAGCGTTATATGATTATTGCTATTAGTATGCTTTGAATTTAACTAAAATCTTATTGCTTATATTCTATTTATTGTTATGTATTAGTGTGATTTGAAGTCAACTAAAAATTAATGCGTCACATTTAATCGTAACCAACAGCGATAAATATTAATATATCCAAAAAATTGCACGTACGTTTACGAATATTTATATTTTCTCGAAGGCCCAGTTATACAAGATCGATATAACAAATTTGTTTTCAGTGTTACGGATAACGCTTGTTTGAAATGATGCTTTTAGATTTATTAAAAATGCGTCCATTATTTTATGAAATCAGTCTTTATCGTACGAACATCTATAACGATGAGGAAAAAGATTGAAGATTAGAAATTAGATTTCATAAAACAGATTTTTTTTTTGATTATTTTTTTATGCCTATTATTTTTATAAGGTTTTTGTATGTCAAAAAAATATTTCAGGCATGAATTTTAAAGCTTTTTTCGTAAATATGTAGAGCTGATAACATTAATTCCAGAAATAAATTACTAGGCCTAGGTTATTTTGAATTATTCTTTTTTTTTACATTTGGATCTGTAAAAATTATTTCATCCCGGAACAGGTAAGATTCCTCAACCGTCCTTAATGATTTTTGAATCTGCTTGCCACGGATTCTTTGTAAAGAGTGTGTTTATTAAATATTTTAAATGTTAACACATTTAAAAAAATAATAGAGACATTCCGATCGTATAATTTAAAGCCCCGACAATCGTAACACTCAAATTCACATCATTCAAATAACTTGTACAAATAAACTTAAGTTATGTTAAAAATTACTTTATTATATTTTAAAACATTCAGACATTAAAATTTATTATCTATGATATGAAATTTGAATATTTTAGTAATTAATTTCTAATTAATTGTTGGAGGATTTGATGAAATGGTAGGTTGTTTTTAATTTTTTTTACATATAGGGATTTACTATTTATTTATTGATTTTAAGCATTGTCGTCTTAATGTAATTGGTATTGACTCAAAGTAATAATATACTTTTATTACGTGTTGAAGAAATTATAATAATTACGTACAAAGCAATAATTCGGGTTCTAATTAGGTGTTATCAAAAAAATATCTTCATCGTAGTCACGTATAAAAGGGTCACTGTTTTTCCACCGACGAGAAAACGTACTCTGGGACTGGATAAAATATATTTGCTAGTTTTTACGTGATATTTTCCTAAGTGACCCTCTTGTTTTATTGTGTGTTTAGGAAAAAAACACGATCCATGTAACATATGGCGGAGACGTGTCGGCGTTCCTGCATTATGTAACTGTTTGAAGGAATTTGCTCCTTAAGGTTGGAGAGGCTGCGAAAATTTGCCTCTGTCTGAATGTGTCTTTGTTTTTGCGCTGTTTTAAGAATTTGTCTGAATCTACCTTTATAATTTCGTACTGACGTTTTTTTATTTCATTATATATATATATATATTAAAAAAAATGAATCATGTCATCATACGACCCTAACTTACAGGAATTCACAACATTGTTCTCAAAATAAATTAGGTAGGGAAAAGGGACATTAGACAATGTCCCTTTTCCCCTCCTACTAAACTTAAATTAAAAGCTTGTATTAGAAGTGGGTGCGACAATACCCAAACGGCGGTGGGGTTTGAACCGGGCACCTTGCGGATTTCAGTCCATACCTTATACCGTTGAGCTATTGAGGCTCGAACGACAACATTGAGCGGATTAAAAATTAAAAAGGAAAAGAAAATGTATGTTTTAGAACGCTTATGCCTAGAAGTTGGCGATTGATAGCTCACAATAAGAATGAGGATGACTGACGCATTAAGAAATCGTCTGAAAGGATCTTTATAATTTTTTAACGTCGTGTAAAGACCGAGTTACATCAGACGTACGAATGCTCATTCCAACCCTAATCTATCAAATTGTTACACTTTAAACATACGTAGAACGTTCTTTCGTTGCTATGTCTGCAATTACAAAGATACTAATTCTTATTAAAGGCCAAGAACGAGCTTGCATTTTCACTTAAAGCTCGATTAAGAATGCTCTCTTTCTAGCTCTAAGTCCGTCTGGTCTAAACCCACCTTTAGTAAATATCTGAATGTACCTTTATTACTTAAACCTACGAGACTAGGTTGAAACACAATTTATTTCACTACAAGAAAAGAACTCTTAAGTTTATTTCCTCTATATTTGAATGTACTATCGAAAATAAACATGAAAGTTTGAGAGCTGGTTTCAATGGCTCTGAATTCAAGATTCTCGAATTCGCTGTCCAGTGATATAAGTGTGCTCTCGATATACAAGTTCTAAACATTCAAGTTGGTATAGAGTTCAATTTCGACTTTAATCTCATAATGTACTTGGTTGTGGGTCGATGGCACTGATAGTATAAGTCTGCAGTCACGATAGCTCCGTTTTAAAAGCATATAAAATTAGAGAATTCAATTAGAGGGTATGTATGCATTTATATATTTCCAAAAAAAATATTTGTGTATAACAGGCGTCTGTTACCTATTACCTATATACCTATGCAGGCAGCAGGCACCGAAGTGCCTACCGGCGCCCATGGACATCTGCATGACCAGAAGGCCAACAGATGCGCTGCCGACCCTAAATCTGTCTGTCTTTACCAGAAAATATTATATACTTGTAGACCGCTCCGTCTGCGCACGAGTATTAACATTATCAAAGTTTTCATACGGGCCCTTAACTTTTTTTAAAATATTCTATCGCTTAAGTTCATCAGGAATAATGTAGGGTTCTAATAGTGAAAGAATTTTTCAAATCGATCCAGTAGCTTCAGAGCTTATTCAACACAAACAAAAAGTATTTCTTCTTTATAATGTTAAAGTATACACGTATATATGAAGTCAATGCCTGATGTCAGCAAAACAAATTTCGAAACAGAAAAATAACAACATCACATCACTCCGTTACTCGAACGACTCGATGAATAAAAGAAAAATGTTATGAAATCATTGATATTCAAATAGTACTATGAATAAATGTATGTAGTGTGCCCACATTCGTATTTTGCCGGCAAATGTTTTCAGCACTATACATAGGCGACGTAGTGAGGAAACATTATCGTATTGTACACAATTTAGACAATACAATCTGTTATTATATCAACTAATTATAACAAAAAAACATTCTACCAATCTCGAATTTTTGGTGGGTCTCTACTGGCAAGTACATTTCAAACTCTCAAAATCGTCTATTCATATAGACTTTTTTATAAATACAGTCGACCAAGACAGTGCTTCACCATTTTGGATGACAGCTCCTAGTTAAAGAAAACATTGCTAAGGGTTATTGTTCGAAGTTAACATACGCATAACAAACAAAATTAAGCCATTTAACTAATTGATGTGTAAACGTAATTCGACCTTAGCGTGGCAAAGCAATTTTGTGGTGGACTATACTTATGCACGTCATGTATAATTATTATTGCTATTTTTTAATTATTAGTTAATAGGTGGTGATAAAGGCTAAAGTTACGAGTTTTATCGTCTTAGAGTGAGGAGCTGTTACCAGTCAGATTCTTGTCCTCGCGATAGCTGATGTGGCAGCGCGTGCGGATGTCGCGGAACTTCTTGGCCAGCCCGAAGTCGATCATGTACAGCTTGTTGCAGTGCCGCCCGATGCCCATCAGGAAGTTGTCCGGCTTGATGTCGCGGTGGATGAAGCACTTGCAGTGGATAAACTCCACGCGTCCCAGCATTTGGTCTGCAAAAACGAATTCACTTATGCTTGGGAATTATTCATTTGTTTGATCATTAAAAAAACATCATTATTTTATGTGTTTACAAGTATCTTACTAGTACATAATACTTGATATCGGAAAAATCGTAACACTTCCGGTTTTTTTTTTAACATGTAGTCCTAAATATTAACATTATTCTGATAATCCTTGCAAAACATAAACTTGCAATGAAAAAGTCCTCAATTAATCTCGTATAATATGACGATGTCGATTTCCTTCTCTAATCACTAAGAAGGTTTCAAGTAGTCACTAAATCGCCATACATGGATAAAAATGGATGGATGGAAAAATATGGATTCTCAAGTATCTGTTCACACATCAGCGCTTTAATAACGCGACGCTTACTTATTGCGCAATGTTCTATTCTCGACGCTATATAAGTACATATACGCTATATTTTTGTATCGTAGACGTTAAAAAAAGCGCCAACGCGAATATTTAACGCAACGCTTTTTTAACTCTTGTGCAAATGAGAGCTTAGGCGTGAGAAAAACAACGTTATACGATTGTACATAAAGTCAAAAATTTCATTGGTTAGGCGTCGAGGTCGCGTTTCTTACGTTCGCAGATTCGTCTCTGGACGCGACGAAAGGATATATATATATACTTTAGGATAAGATGCTACAACTATATTTGTATGTTAATCATACCTGCGAGCATTAGCACAGTCTTGATGGTGAACTGACGGGAGCAGAAGTTGAACAGGTCCTCCAACGATGGACCCAGAAGGTCCATCACGAGGATGTTGTGATCCTTTTCGTAGCCGTACCATCTATAACAAAATTGAATAGTTAATACAATCTACAATTTCATTGCCTACTTGTATAGATAAATAAGTGCCGGATGTGCATACACAAGGCTTCTGGTAGCGCACTCATTCATACACCTACAACAAAAACCATATCTCTCACTTTAAAAATTTATAATATTTTTGCCATCGACTTCTCCTCTTAAAGGCGTAATGAGCAAACGCAAGAAACTAGCAATAAGTGACCTCAAAAATAGCAATAAGTGACCTCAAAAGTTATAAGTGATAACAACATGACCAAAGAATAAGTTATCTATGGAAAACCAACGTCAGTGTTAATTGTATCATGCGTTCAAAAGGCAAAACGGTAGCAAAACGTGTCAAATTCACATTTCAGTAAGTTTAGAATATACTTAAAAATCAACTTAAAGCAGTTACCGTAGAACCGGAATTGATGCATTACGACCAACCAGTCTAATGTATTCTTAAAAACCACTTTTAAAACTACTTTATCATATAAATACAATCAACTAGGTTTTTTAATCGCTTTAATTTACATTTATATCCTGTCCGTGTTATAATTATTTTAACGTCACACATTATATGCATATATAATGTTTTATTCAGTGTTATCATAGTGATCGGATGTAAGGTTTATATTCAGGTAAATCAGGGTTAGAAATAAGCGTAGGAAAGGTGGACTCCTTTCTAATATAATAATTATATGTCATCCAATATCTGCACCGACAGCAAGGATTCTTAAAATTTATTCTTCATTAACGTTAATTCTGATATTATGGATTTTACCGAAAGTATACTATGAAGAGCAATACAAAGGAAACTTTTTTTATACGGAAAGTGTTCAGGCTACCCGCGAAAAGTTGCGGATCTTAAAATATCTCGGATGTTTGAAGATCCATGAAATAAAATTTTACTCCAATTCAACTGCTGCTTGCTCTGTTTAAAAAATAAACTAATGAATCGAAACTCTTGAACCTTGAAATGTTCAAACCTACCATTAATACGGAAAGGTTGGACCACCGAGACCTTTAACCTTTTCAACTTAATTGGTCGCATGGATCGATATATGTAACAGCAAATGAATTAAGTACAAAGCCGAAGCGACCACTAGAAACATGAGCACGAACCTAATTCGATTTAAACGTTATTACAAGGATTATAAACGAGAGAAAAACGTAAAAGCGACGAAATACCTTTGTAGTTTATCTCTATATTTCTAAACTAACTCACAACAGGAAACGTATACAATGCAAAACAATGCTTTGGTGGTGGGTTCGTTCGTGTAGCATTCGGTCTAATAAAGCATTGTATCGATTTTTAAATGTTTGCATCGATATGAGCATAATATTTTTTTTTTATGTTTTAGCGGATTTAAGCAAAGTAACGCCCGATTCTATCAATTATTCGAAGTTATAATTAGACATTACTCGGACACAATTAAGGAGCCAGCTAATTGGCGCCCTTGAAACACTTGCCAAATGTGTATTAAGGCCGGCGGACGATTTACATAATAACGGTTGTGAAAATCACTCCATCTCAAGGCTCCTTTGAGCTTTGTTTTAACCAAATTTCAAATAATTTAATCGCAATGAGTGTTATTTTGTGTGATAACAAATGTTTTGGTATCTTTAAGTTAATAGTTAATATATACTTTTGATTAAAAAAAAATCGAAACCTTCCATGTTTGTTTTGTAATGATTATAGGAAAAATGTATATATTTAGGAATATATGTTAAAAAAGAAACAAAGGTTTTTCGTAACATACTATATAAGTACTAGCTAAAACTCGCCTTGAATTCAATAATTTTGTACAATTTCTATAGTTTTGATTTTTTCTTCAGACCCCTAAGTCTCTTTTTGAGTCGCGAGCATCAGTTTTGCTAATGTTTCGTAATTACTATGTGTTTTGTTTGTTTAATTCAAATATATCGGCTTTCGGCATAATATTGATTTCTATTTTATTTGAGTATATAAAATATTCTGTTAAAGTACATAAAACGGCACTAATCTAGATTTGCCAGTTATATTAATTCCGCTAAAAGCCAGCCTTTCGCGAAGTAATTACTTAGCAGCTCTATCAATAAGGGCTCGTACCAGATGTCGCATGAAATAGATACGACTCGTAGCTTTTATATGTATATATATACATATATATATTTGACGGGGGATAAACAAGCTGTTCGTTGATTGATTATAAGTGGATAACGACGCCGGTAGACAAATGCAATATTAGAAAACCTGTAGATGCGTTATCCTTGTAGAAACAAATGCGCTCTTGTTGGAAGGTTTCTCGAAATGGAATTCGATCTATCATCAGAAGTGGAGACTCTTTTCAGATGAAAGCTAATTTCACTTTTGAATATACTTACCTTTAGCGCAAAAAAAATTCGCGCTAATCTTGTACCGAAATAATAACAATTAATTGTGTAGAAACTGAAAGATGTAAAAAAAAACTCGTCATATAGTTGTCGCACGCCATATTTTCTATGGCGACGGGTAATAAAGACGGAGATCAATTAAAATGCTCCCGTTTTTATTATCTACCCAACTATGTTTAAAAGCTGGAAATACGCGCCTACGAATGTAGGAGTTTGGATCAACGTAAAGTATACAAAAATTAAAGTGACTGTTATATCGATGTAGGGCACTTTTATTAAACACTTGACTATTGAGTATCTGTATCTCACCAGTAGGGACAGTATTATTTGGGCGTGGTTTTTTATAGTCCAGTTAAAGATAAGAACGAGATATCTCGTTATACATTTAACTCTGTAATTAACTTACCTTATGTGTGGTATTCCGACGCCCCCTTGGAGCATTTTATACACTCTGCTCTCATAGAGAAGTTGCGGATGCCGCGCTTTTATAGATTCTACCTTAACTGCAACCTCCTGCAACAATTAGCCGATGTTAAATGTGTGAACAGCATAATTACTTCACAAATTTGTCATAGACAAGTACATCATAAAGGTGTCCTACTAAAGTGCACCATAAACAATCGCACAAAAATACGCCATAAATCTGATTTTCGACTTGGAAATTCACGAACTTTTAAGGAATTGAAATTCAATTTAAATTACACACAGCTCAACATTGAATTATATATAAATAGAGCACTACTATCCTTTCACTAACGTATCAACCAAGAAAAAGGTGACATATTTTATTTACTGTCATTTATGCACGACAAGACCATCCATCACTAGTTGAATAAAATTTTAAACATCACCACTATTTCATTTGTACTACACATCAATAGTAATGTAATTAACTGCTTCATGTCGTGTTATGTGTGCCCTAACGCCTGCACACAGGAGCATTTAATGGTTGCGTCAGATAGAGCGATTGATGTGGCCATTTTCTGGGCCGCTTCAGTATAACATCTAATTTTATAAATTTTACTATAGACACGAAAAAAGAAAGAAGTTTAACTGCTAAATTCGAATAACGCGCGGAACGCGATAATATTATCGCGCGCTGAAAATGTTATTATGGTTATCTTCGAAAATAACATTATAATTCATGTCTCAGACAAAAGCAATTCATAATTTACCAAGTGGCAACTCTGAATATGGCCTAAATTTCGCAATATGCTGGTTATGACAAAAATTATGCACAAGTTCGCACATTGCAGTAAGTACTAATGTGTTACATTCAGGTTTCAAACCTACTTTTGTTCACCAATGAGTATAAAAAGCAAACTGTTTAATTAAAACAGACAAATCATAACAATATATTCGCATGGCAAAATCATAATAGCAACAAAAATTAATTTAATGATTTACACTAAAAAGCAACATCAATGAGCGGAATGAACTTCACAATCATTATCAAGTGGGATATAAGGATACGCAGCTGAGTACCCTTGTATCCCACTGCCAGGTGTAGATAAAAACTTGTTAAATTAGTACAAATCAACATAAAGCAGTTGACACTTCAAAATATTGGCATATGATGTCCCTTTTTTGTCATTCTAAAGTATAATACAAACTATAATATATACTTTCCTCAGGAAAATAGAAACACCTTACAAGTTTGCACAAATTAACAAATATGGCCGGAAAATCGTGCTCAGTTGGCATACATGATAGCCGTAAGCTAATAATTTAGCTATTGGAGGAACTTTGGACCTAAAGATGGTAGACTAGAATTTTCAAAAAACTTGTGTTTCTCGAAATATTTCATTGATTTAAAATTTTTGTGATTGACAGATAAACAGTAAAATAGTAATTGTTGCTGTTTAATCACTATCATCAGACACAAATTCTATAATTTTTTGCCACCTCAGTAAAAGCATGTCTGTGAGAAATTACAAGGTAAAAACTCCTATAATAGTTTTATATATAAATTCCTTGAATACTCAAATTGGACCAACTAATATTATTTTTGTATATTAAACTATAAAGACTTAAAAGATGTTGAGCCATTGAAATATTAAAATGAAATAAAAAAAAATATCAGGTTATTAACAGTTCCGCCGGCCAGAGCTCCTAGTAAATCTATGCCATGTGTGATCCATTCAATATAACAATAAAATTTTAACAAATGTTGATCCAGCTGTTTTGGAGTGCAGGGACATACACAAGTCAAAATGATTATGAATTTTTGTAAAAAAAAATAGTAAGGTTGTTAAGAGAAACTTCAAAATTAGTAACTTCTTGTTGATTTAAAACTATGCAGAATACTATCACTCTGTAGCTATTGATTGGATGATACCAATTTATTTGCAAAAACTACTAACACCTAACTAAAATGTCTATTTATAAATGAGCAAAATTAAATAGATTTCTATTAAACCAAAGTATGTATCAAAAACTTAAGATGACTCATACACAATAATTATCATAATTGTAAAGTTCCTAACAGCATTACTTTTCATATACAAAATGAAAGCTTTTAAGTTCCGTTTCAAAATTCGCATGAAAATATATTTTTCGCATGAGGTAAGGTAGGTGTAAAATTACATTCACTGGAATCTTAAAACATCGTTAGACAAGCATTTACACAAAGAGACAAGGACCTCGAATTCGATTATTAAATTACGTAAAGCTAACGGCGTACGCTTAAGGAACGAGCCATGAAAGCAGTGTAAGATTGTGCCAACTATGCACAAAACGCAATAAGTATCTTTAGTTCAGTAACCAATGTTCAGAGAACGCCATTTTATATAAAAATATCCAGAACACTGTTTCGAATTCGTTTGTTGAATCACAGTAAAACGTGAGAATATTGTATGTGTATTCACCTCCAAGTTATTTGTGACGGCTAAAAAGATATCGCCGAAGCTCCCGCCGCCTATTTTACGAACGATTTTGAATCTATCGCATATATTTATTTGTTTCCTAGCTAACAACATGCGCTCGAAGGTAGCCATTTTCTTTTGCCTTCATCACTTGCTGTCACTAAAACTATAAATTGCACTGAACGTAAGGAACACAGCACTGTCATAATTTTGTGTTTACACTTATTTAAAAACACTACACTTCACAGTAATGCTGGATAAAACTACGTAAAATCATTTTTAATGCGAAGTGGTTTTCGTCAGCTTCTACTCACTGACGTCACAATGGCAGTGATGTCAGGTCGAAATATTAAATGTTACTATGCGCGTTCGGAAACTACCACCTTGTTATCGCAGTAGTAGTATTTGGTAGTTTCTGCTAATATGATATTAAATATATTTATAAAACTATTTACAACCCGCGACTTCAGTTGCGTGAATTCAGTGATTTTGTTAAATTTTGACGATTTTAATTTTTTGAACGGAACTCGAATTTATTTAGCTTCATGTAAAATATGTTATACTTTACAAACTTAGCTATCGACCAGTAAAGGTCCCGTCCAGACGTGACCAGTCCTTTCGGCAAATTACTCGTAGCAAACAGACGGGAAAAAATGTTTTAATTTGGGTTTTAGCCATAGGTATTGTACATATTGTAATATAATTAGTAAAAAATAATAATTTCAACGTAAACAGACCCTACAATTTTATTTATAGATATGTATGAAAGAATATAAACTCTAGAAAAAATCATTCTAAGTATTTTTTATCCGAAAAATCGAAGATTTGGTTATTGTGAACAAGTTTATGAAAAAAGATCTGAAAAATAATCAATTATCAAATTTTTGTTTTAATTAGAAACATTATTATTAACGGATAAAATGTTAAATTAAATACTATGAAGTTAAAACTGTTTGCTTTTGCTGAATAAATTATTTTAGGTTTCATAACCCATAAGTTAAAGAAATATAAATTTATTATGCATTTATCTTCACTACAATTTGACAAGATTATCGATGGCTCCCAATTGAATTGCTGTAACTCAAAATTACCAACTTTGCAATAGAGCATAACAAACATGTAAATTGAAATATAACCAGCATTATCTCATATGTCTTTGCATACAAATATATATTCAATAATGACCATTGCATTATTGTATACAAAAATATATTAAATAGTACAATTATATTAGAATTTGTTTGTTTGTAACACTTTACTGTAAAGCTGGGAACTTGAGTTACAACAATGTATGTGGGAGCCATAGTACTATGTTCAATTATAACTTAATATATTTAGTATTGTTAGAATGATCATGTTACATAATAATTATAAATATCAGAAAAAAAAATTAAATTAAGCAATAGGCATCAATAATTTACATGAACTGTCAACCTAAATATATATTTATTTATTTCACAACCATTATCTAAAATAGTATTAATGTTAAAAGTTCTTCATATTTATATTAGAAACTGGCTTTAAGATTTAGTTTTAGCCACTCAAATAACCAGATTCTGAAGGCGTATTCATTTAAAAAAGATCTAACACAGAACAATTTTTTACTATTTTTGACTTTATAAAGTCTTATAAATCGAGTAACGCCAGTTACCCACAAGAAAAAGCATAACTCATTGTCACATTCCGCATGAGCCGAGTGTGCAAGCAAGAGCGCAGAACAAGCGATAGAGAAGCACGGTCAGTCTAAGCTTTTAGCGTTATTACGTAAAATTATCGTTTCTATATGGACCTTAAGGACAACTAATTTGTGACGAAATGAGCTGTGGCCAACTGTCAAATTAAAAAAAAAGTTTTTAGGCGGGAATAGTTAAACGTCAGATGTTATGGAGCGAAATTAAATAAAGTATAAAACTGTATTAGATTTCTCGAATAAAACTTGTTTTTGGATATTTTAAGTTTTATTTCTTAAAATTCAGAAGTGGTACGAAAACTAAAATGAAAAAGAGTGTGAATAACCATGACAGTGCCTTAAAGCGAGTTACGAAAAGTTGAGACTTTCCTTAACTTCAGCGACCAGTGCAGGCCAAGCACAAATATGGTTTAATCGTTTAGAAGAATATGATCCCACTTGGGAAGAATGTGAGTTCTTAGTAACAAAAGCATTTCCAAAAAGTTATGAGTTATGAGGTTTTTCAAAGAAAAACAAGTAACAAAACTATTACTACTATCATGACAAATTAGTTATGTGTTGAAGAGGTTTAAATGATACTGCTTCTCTATCTTGTATAATTTAGAGGGTCACCACGCAACTTACAAAATAATGCTAAGGTGTTTAACTGTGATACTGCTGAGGAGTTTTATAGTGGCTATTTAGCTGTTTAGCTGGCATTTGAGAATTATCATAGCATGTTGGAAAAAAAAAGAACAAAATGTAACACCATTTCAATTAATTTGGTGCAAAATCTAAATGGACATTTATAAAAAGGAAGTTTGTGTCTAAGAACAAAAATTTAAAGGTTTATTTGGATACAGGAGCTCAGTTAAATGTAATATCGCTTAAGATGGCAACTTTGTTAGATTTTAACTTGATATACTAAGTGGTCAACCAGTAATTTATTACAAAGGAATTTCATTAGTCACCACTCAAGTCTGCTAATTTTAAGATGGTTTATTTCCTGATGATGACACAGATAACACATACAAGGTGTATACCATAATATATGGTAAGTAAGTAAGGTGTATACCACAAAATATTTCAAACATAAGTATGTTACTGTACTTGTCACTTTATTGACTGGACAAGACTGTTACATAGGACCAGAAAAGGTATGTTGGCAAAAATAATATCATAATGTGTGTTGTTGCATGCGAGGTAACTGCTAGTTGTGCTGCTTCTGTTTCAACTATAATTAAGTACAGATAATGAGTTGTCTAGACAACCTCAAGCTGATTTTACAGAGGTGTGTATTATTTTTGTATTATTTTATGTAGGGTTGTATTTTTGTTTATTATGACCTGGTTCTGATAGAATTATTAGTATTAACCTTTTAGCCACATTATGCTGTTCTAATTATACTTTTTATCCTGTTTTCATACATGTTATATGTACTATGGCTGGCTCGTTAGGGCAGTGGGCAGTGACCCTGCCTTCTGCTCTGGGGGTTGTCGGTTCGATTCCCACCTCGAGTCTGGATGTGTTATCTATATGTATGTATTTATATATTTCTAAAAAAAATATATTTGTGTATAACAGGCATATGTTACCTATAACACAGGCATTAAGTTGTCTACCTTAGGAACAGACGTCCATGTGTCATATAGTCCTGTACATATTTATTTATTTATTATTTGTTAAGAACATAAGTCTCGCGTTAAAAGTGAGGAATAACATAAAATAAAACGGACTGTTAGTAGAAAACATATCAGTCGCATAGTCGCAGTCGAAATGTCGATAATCAGTTTGTGACGGGTTGCAGCCGCGTAGCAATTATGCACCCTCAGGGGTGGGGCCTGCGTAAAAATGTGTAGCTTGTGGCCATCGCGGTGTTGTTAGGGTTGCCACCGGGAAAAAATATTTTTATATTATTTTAATTTATTACAAATATTTTTGATTTGAAAGCTTTTTAGGCGCGTTGGGTATTATTTGAGATAGGAAAAACTATTGAAATCGCGACAATGTTACCTTCGTTGCCAGGTGGGTTTCGAAAATCAGTGTTGAAAGTGGGAATTGTCCCTCTTTCAACAAATAAGCCGGGAGCTTTACCTTTTTGGGCATCTCACTGAGTATAGATATACATATAATTTATATGGACTTTTTCGTTTTTTATGTATTTCTTTTTATATTTAAAACGTGTATTGTAGGGATATCTATGTAGGTATATTCTTCTTCTGAAAAAGTGAAAATTTTCAAAAGATGTTCCTTAGCATTTAAATCTGCATTTTTTGGATGTTTTTTTTTTATATTTGCTACAAAATACATGCTACACAATGCTGCACAATGCTACAAAATTTTGGTCAATTAAAAAAATAAAATTCTATTTATTTTGTGAGTTATTTTATATCCTAATCTCGATCTCGGTGCCACTGGTCACAACAAAGGAGGTAGCGTGATTGCTTTAGACATTAAACATATTAATTATTTATTATTAATACACACAATATATAAAACATATATATTATTAATTATTTACCGCCACTTTTGCCTTTAATATTACGTATTCTGTCGCCATGGAACTTCTTTTTTTTCTTCTATTTTTGACATTTCACCAAAATGCATTAAGGCTCTCGCAGCACACTGGTTACCGTTTACCTTTTTCAAATTCAAATTATTTATACGCAAAATACATGACAACGTACACTGACCACTGATTAAGCTATTTCTACTTTTTACCAACTATGTAAAAATCTGGATCGCTTCAGTTTCGCTTTGAGAGTCATTTTGTACAGTCAAATTAACTTCTCAAAAGGAATATTCATTTCTCAAAGGGCTGGAACACATCTGCGAGCCTTTTAGTATCTCAGTAACTAATTATGAGATGAATCGCTTTTCCATTCGTTCCTTTTCTTATAAAAAATCTTATACTAATATATAAAACTGAAGAGTTTGTTTGTTTGCTACGGGCTAATCTCAGAAACTACTGGTCCGATTTGAAAAATCCTGACAGTGTTAGACCGCCCATTTAACGAGAAAGGCTATAGGTTATATATCATCACGCTCAAATTTTTCACCTAATTTTGCGCGGACGAATTCGCGGGGAACAACTAGTGTAAAATACTTCGAAACATGGATGTCTCCGCGGTAAAATGACTGTCAAGTTGTTTGTATAAACCACAAACCGCTGCAATACTAATTTAAAATTATAAAAAAAAGCTTAAATAAACAGAAGCAAACCTAAACTATACATAAAACAGAAATAGATTTTGTAAAGCAGTTTTCTTTGAAAATTACTATCTATTAACTGGCCCGTTGGCGCAGTGGGCAGTGACCCTGCCTACTGTTCCGGGGATCGAGGGTTCGATTCCCACCTCGAGTATGGGTGTATTATTCATATGTATGTATTTATATATTTCTAAATAAGAATATTTTGTATAACAGACGGCTGTTTCCTATAACACAGGCATTAAGTTGTCTACCATAGGAACAGACGTCCGTGTGTCATATAGTCCTGTATATATTCGGTTAAAACTTGTGAGACGATCACGTCTATATCTATACTAATGTATAAAGCTGAAGAGTTTGTTTGTTTGCTTGAAAGAATAAACTCCAGTTTACACCGCGGTAAGGTGGCTGTATTGTCTATGCCCGATTACTAACAAGGATAAAGCTGCCATAGACAATTGCGGTTTCCGCACGACTGTAACGCGGCATGTATGTACTAATTAAAAAACATTGCGGCCATTTTTATCTAATCTTATCTTGTAACCCCTAGATTAATATCGTGAAAAAGCTCAATTAATGTAGAAAATGCGGCCTTTCTTTTCCTCAAGGCTTATACGTCTATTTAAATTGGTGTTAATTTAACTTTCTGTTATTCTTTAGCCACTTTTACACTTTCAGATACCTATACCTAAGGATAGAAGGATTGCTTTGAGAAAATTAATTTTGGAATAATAATAGAAAAATAATTAGAAAATTTTAATAAATACTTCGAAGCATTTTTTCATGTAAACATTATACGAAAAGTATTGGCTATTTATAATGTAAAAAAGAATAATTTACTACATTTTTTTAATATTTTTTTAAATACCCTGAAATAGATGTAGTAAATAAATAATGTTTAAAAAGTTCCATAATTTTTATACCCGGTTTTTTCACGTTCTCATAACTATTTAGGGCGGGAAAGTATTTTTTTTTAACTAATGAAAGACCAGTAAATTAATTGTAAATTCTCTAAAAAAGAAGTCGAGAAGTGAGGCGATATACTAAATTGAAACGTGATAAAAATTGTAAGGGTCTCTCGTCAGGCAAAAACCGAAAAATATTTTTATCATATATTTAATATATAGCATTTTTCACGTACAATGGCGAGTTTTAAAATCAGGGCTTGTTAGTTCACAGCTAAAATGGATGAAGAAAAAAAACACGACAAGGGTGCTTTATTAAAAGCGGTCCGTGGATGCGTTCATAAGGGCCTGTTTACACTGCCTGTTTACATAGGCGCGGGGCGTGTAGATGCGCCTTAAGCAAACAGACTAAAAAAACAAGGGCCCTATATAACCCACCGCTACGGCTGCTATATATATATAAAGAGATCCGTATGTCGGTCGCAATATGTTAAATATGTTTTGATTGTTTGAATTTTTCATCTTTCGTGTTTATCTTTGAATGTGTATTTAACATCATGTTTGCTATTAAAAGGGGTGGGTGGAAATTATAATTGGATGTACACACATTAGGGAATACAGCCGAATTAAAAAGTTCGTATGGAAATGCTGTTATATTTTGTAAAGCAATCCAACAATTTTTACAATTGTTTTAAAACTACAATGTTGCTTATACTAGGCATGCTAAGAGCAATTCAGGGAATACTAAGAAAGTTCATCACTCTTTTATCTATATATATTAGTAAAAAGACATGTATCACAAAATCTCGAAAACCGCGGGACATACAAAGATGACATTTGGCAAGAAGATACCTTATAGTTAGTAGACATCCGTTAAGAAAGGATTTTTCGATACGACCACATTAAGAAAGTGTAAGGGCTCTTGCAATTTAACGCGGGCAAAGTCGCGGGAAACAGTTAGTTGAGTATTAAGTCAAAGTCCATACATACAGTATTTTAAGTCACTCTGTAATCATTCCATAAGTACACGTAAACGTTATTTTTTTAAATTAAATTAAGCTTTTTTTAAAGCCCAAAAGGATTGCAACTAAGCACCTCGTGGTATAAAGTACATGCATCTATCGTTGAGCTATCGAGATTTAAAGATTATTTTTTAGAGTTCCGTTGTCCTACAAGCAGCCTTTATAGATTTACTATCTCCGTCCGTCCCGTCCGTTTGTCCGCCCTCAAGGTCGTCATCCCTGGGATTTTTAGGCAATTAAATGTACAGATTTGAAACTTCCCGTGTTATCAACGCTAGAAAAACTCATTACGAAAATTATTTTCAGTCACATCGAACAACAACTTTTGAAGTTATTTAAGAGAAATACGTTTATCGCATATCAGATACGGAACCCTTCATATAAGCGTGTCTTGACACGCTCTTGGCCACCTTATCTCTTAAAGATTCTGTACAATAATCTCTTAGAGTCCTATTCGTAAATGTGCAGGGAGAGAGGCAATGTAGAGTATACACGAGAAGTGGCAGCAATTCTGTCACGTCAAATAGTATTGTTGTCACGTTTCGTTCTATTTTTGAAAGTTCCCGGTGATCCAAACTCCTCCTTAAAAGCCGGCAACGCAACTGCGAGCCTTTGGTGGTGTAGATGTCCATGGGTGTCAGTAGTCACTTACCGCCTGCTCTTTTATCCCTGGTAACATAGACAAAAAACACACTGAATCTATTAATGGCAGACATCTAGTATCACTTAACGACTACACTCAGTGTTGCCAACAGCTTAAAACATCATTTATCACGGCTAGGAAGGAAACTTGCCAACTTTTATAACGGCTTAATGCAATTTTGAGTGCAACCTTTTAACTTTTTAGAGCACTTACCCCGGCTTGCTAAATCGAATTAGTTTTATGTCGTTTTAAAACGTTTTTCGTTTAAATTTGCAATTCATTGTGTGCGACCATTTATCATCTCGTTCTGAATTTAAATATGTTTTGTTTATGTTGATAGATATATCACATAATCATTATAAAAAAAAGTCTATATGGATAAACAACCTTTGACTTTGACTATTGACGTCATAGATAAAAATTCTTTATTAAATTCAGCAACATTAAAAGTATGTATGAAAATCAAAGAGTATTACTGTTTTTTGTATGAAATTTTGGTTATATTTGCCGTGAAAATTAGGCGAAACAAAAAGAGAGCGACAAATAATCTACACTTAATGTAAAAAGCTGAAGAGTTTTTTGTTTGTTTGCTTGAATGGGCTAATCTCAGGAACTAATGGTCCGATTCCGAAAATCTTTCAGTGTTACATAACGTATATATATCATCATGCTGTAATTGTATATATTTTTTACCTAATTTTACGCGGACGAATTCGCGGACACAGTTGGTATTTTATAAGGTTTTATCGCTTACAAAACTACTTTACAATTTCCGGATAAATTGGTTACAAAAATAATTAAAAAAAAATTAAATGGTTTATAATTTTTTACTAAATAAATATTTATATTTTAATATTAAATATTTATGAGCAAGCGGTAAAAAGACTTAAGACCTCTTATCTATTGCATAGAGACGTTGTAAACACAATGTATAGACAAAAATACATTAAGAAAAGTATTTATTCAGAGAATTATTTTAATATATTTGACCATTCAAACGAGCTCCCTATTAGCAATTCGACAAATCCTAAAGTTCGTCTTTTTATTTTTAAATTTAAAAAGCAAGTTATCCTTAATACGCGT
>JANCMC010041502.1:662166-754581 GCA_024363005.1 Charaxes varanes
AAGTGGGGAGAATCAATATGTTTTATTGCATATTGAAAAATTTATCATCCATATCTATAAGATATACAATATTTTTTTCTAATAGAAATCTGAATGAAGAGGAAACTCTTATTGGTAAAGAAGAATTAACAATTTATATAGAGGTCACTCTTTATTAAAAATATTAGATACATTTTGAAATATACATAATATCTCAAAATTTATCTAATATGGTCATTTCCACTACTCTTAAGCATTCTTCATAATGAAATAATAAATCTACATATACTGTTTAAATAAAAATTGACAAAAATACTGAGAAACAAAAAAAAATCGCAAATATCTGTCTTAAAATAAAGTCGTCTATTTCGTGAAAGCATTTTTTATGTGTAATATAGAAACACTCTTAGAACAGATGGTCTCAATGTTATCTGTCAAACAGGATGACAGGACGTCATATAGAAGGAAAAGATTACTGTCAATTGCGCCAGCGGACTAGTCAATAGAAAAAAATATGGCCGTATACTTATATGAGTATACGGCCTTTAAAAAATGAGTATCTTTTTAGGTTTCCACTGTCACACAAATAACCCTTACAGTTTCGCTGTGTCACGCCCGTAAAGTGGTTCCCCCCCTTATATTCCCAAACTATTAGACATAGAGACTTGCAATTTTCCATGTTGATAGGAAATGCTAAAAACTCACCAGAAAAATTATTATGAGCGAAAACGGACAACAACTTTTGAAGTTATTTAAGGAATACCTTTTCCGCGTATCAGCGTGCCTTGGCATACTCTTGGCCAATTTTTTAATTATAGGCCTAAATTCGTATCGGTTTGGAAACACCGGAGATTCAGATGGCCTACATACACGTTAAATGGAATATTACAAAGTCTCTATTTACGCGGAGAGAGGAGTAGCTGGTTCGAATCGCTCCACTACGTAACAGTTCAAACAAGATTACACAAAAAATCCAATTTGAAGGCACCAACCCTGAATGGGAATTCGGTTTACGCGTTTCAAAGTTCGGAATTGGACTCTAATACCGCGGTTTAAAGCTCAATTTGGCAATTCAGGTGGGAGGCTTTCGGGGAAGATCGTTTTGTATTCGGCCGGACGGCACCACGTGGCGCCCTGGGGTTCAAGGCTGTGCTGAAATGGCGAGCGCTAGGAGACTCACACGTTTGGCAGTTTGGAGATTTTTCCAAAATAGAATCTCATTCGAAAAGTGATTGTGTTGTCTCGTATTTTAAATACACAGTGTAATCCGTTTAGTATTAAATCAAATCAAAAGATATTTTATTCAAGTTGACTTTTACAAGCTCTTTTGAGTACGATTTTTGCATATAACAACCAACCGTTTTTAACGACCAAAGTATAGGCACTCTTTAGTTTTAATATGATTCACTATGAACAAACGTCTGTTACGACGCCGCTTACAGCGACCGCTCGCTTTTAATTACGGAATATCTTGCCTACACGTCGATGACTAGAATATAAACCTTTAGTTTACGATGGTAATTTACGTTTGATGAGTGATTACTCGTGAATGGCTTATATATCACGAATAAAAATTGTTTTAATACAATGTTTGGAAGCTCATGGTTACGTAAATATTAATAAATACATTATACGTACATGCATATGTGATAACATATTAAAAACGCAGCATTGTCACTTCGTTTAATACAACTTCTCGTAAGTATGACGAAATTTCCCGGTCCCGTGGGCTGAGTTATAACCGGATTCTACTGTATTCCAGCTTAAATCAAATTCTAACGAGTTTTATTAGCTCCCTGGGATAATGTTGCATTTATCTATTAGTATTTACGTTTATATTTCAATTAAGCTCAAAGGATTTGTGTGGAGTGAGTATCAAGGTAGTCCAGTAGAGTCAAAAAACCTGATAAATTCAATATTTTTGAAATAAATATATCATTTAAATTTTAGGAAATACCTCTCAAATTTGATTTAACATTGGACGTACACATCTTCTCTATTATATTGTTTAATCCTACTGATTTTAAATTTAAATTTTATACAAATATTTAAATTATACCAATGAAAATATATTATCATAATGATGTGTTTATTTTTATATACATTTATGTCCATAACATTTTCCACGAATCATAGTCAACATAACAGGGGTCGGGTATCGATCCCACGGCCCACGGCAAAGAGGGGAGCTGAACGTAGGAGGGGATGTTTTGAAAAATTGGCACCCGTCGAACTGAACCTTTTTACAAGAAAACACGCGAATATCACCCCTATGCCAATACCTACTGAGACCTATTTAGGCTTTATAAATAATAGACATTTGCGGTGCTGAAATTATGTCATTTTTTCTTAATTACATTATTTTTTATATTTAAGCATCCTAAAACGCTTTTGTCTGTATACAATTGCAGTGCTAATTTTTATGCTGAAATGTAAAGATGCATTATTGAAACCAAAACTGATCAAGTGATACACTGAAATGTGCTGAAACTGTTAAATAAAATTTCGACAAACCAATATTAGCCATGAATAATTGTGGAAGTTAGTTAGGGCAGACAGACGGACTGAGCGAAATTATAGGGATTCCTTTCACTTACTACAGAACCCTAAAATATAGTTCTGAGAAATCGTTTAACTATTTAGTAAGTTGTAAATTACCTTTATCATTTAATTGAGAGTTTACAAATCTTTTATTTATTTATTGAACTACCTCCAAACAAGCCCATAACATTTAACAAAATGGAAATTCTATACAATTTTCTGAGAATCTTATTCTAAGTAAAATATTTATTGAAACGGTATAAATTATTTTATACCGTCAGTCAATATTTCATATATAATTAAACTACGAATAAATAGGACTGAATTAATATCACTAATAAATATACTACATTACTTTTAAATAAAAACAATACCGTCTTCAAAAAATACCAAGTTACTAAAAAGCAAAGAATAATTATTGGCACTTCTTGGTTTGCACAACACGTCATGTGATTGTGAAAACAAACGTTTTTTTCTTTCTTTCATACGATTTAGAAGACACCAATTGAAGTCGGTACCGGCCAAATAGGTTCCAATATTCTACCAAACAAAAAAAAATTCAAAATCGGTTCACGAGTGGAGGAGAAATCGCGTAGCATTCATACAAAAAAAAACAAAGTCGAGTTGAGAGCATTCTTTTTTGAAGTCGGTTGTGAATTTATGAAGTAATCCAGTAGAATAACGCCTTTAACAGTAAATCCAGATTTAGAGACTTGAAATTAAACTGTTTACCTTTAAAAAAAATAATTTCAACAAAAATCTGTTCTAAACTCTTAAAAATAAACTGAAGAGAAACAAAATCTCCTTCTCTAATAAAAATATTTTATTAATTTCTTAGTATAAGGATTGATGATATATCCAAAACAATTCAAAAGTCGTAACTTTTGAATATTGGCACTCCAAGAATTTTAAGCATATAAAAGTATATCGCTAGAAACCTCTCGCTCCCAATTGTCCCATCGCATATAAACGCCATTATTACATTACCACATAGTGTATTATTAATACAATAGTTAACTTGTTGGTAAAATAATAGAATTATGACAAACCCTATTAGGTGAGAGCCCTACTGTGACGTTATTTGGTCCCGAGGGAGACGTAATTTATAAAAGGGCACCGGGGAGTGACGGAGAGGCGGGAAACGGGCTGTCATCAATGTCAAAAGAAAATGTCTATGGATAGAGTCGGGAAAAAACGCGGGAAAAACGAGAAATGTCATAATATTTTAGTGAACCGTTGGGGCGGGGGCACACAGGACTCTAACGTTTTCGATCTGTTATCTTATTACAAATAATATATAATATTATTATATATTTACAAATAATAAGGCTTTAAAATATCGCAATATATACTGTGCGATATTTTTACGTAATTATAATGATTTTTTAATGACGAAAAAGCAAACTTCTTACAGTAATATTATGCGACCTTACCCCATTTCCAGCTGATATCTTAATGATCTTGTCTACAACTTCTTTCACCAGATATCTTCCATCGCCCCCAACAACAAGCGTAGAACCAACTATAGAATCTTTGTTTGCATCCAAAATACTTTGAATAAAGTTCTCGGTATAATTTTCTTGAATAAAAACTTTAACTTTTTTACGTAAACCGCTGGTGCCCGGCTTTTGGCCCTCGTAAGGATTAGTGTTAACAGTAACGACAGCAGACATTTTTTTACGAATATAAAATATAACAGGGAACTAGTGTACCACTTATCAAGAGGAGCTGCACTTAAATACGAAGTCGATATCACAATTCGTAAAAGGTCGTTCAAAGAACCGCGAGTTATCAAATATAGTAATTGTCAACACAATGTCAATCAAGGGCGAGATCGACTTGCGTTCGGAATCAAAAAGTATTTCAAAAATATTATATGTATGTACTTTAATATGACTTTATGAATTAATAACATATTTGAAATTGTCGAAGTATTTCGCAATTACACTTAATGAATTATTAAAAAATACGTAATATCACTATATTAAGACATTTAAAATAAAATTAGCAATAGCCGTCAACGATTCTTTGCTATAATATTAATAAGGGCAACTAATTATTTGTTCGGTAAATCCAAAATAAGGGGTGACACATAAATTACGTTACAAGTTAAAGAGGGATAGGGCATTACCAAAGCTAGACAAGCTCTTCCTAAGCTAGACAACTTATTGCATGTGCTATATGTAACAGACGCCTGTTGTACACAAACATTTTTTTAGAAGTTTATGAATACATATATAAATATAGATTAAGTAATTATATTAAGAGTGGTATATTTTGTAATCTGTTAAAAAAACCTGAATAGATAACATAACGGACATTTTTTTATCGCAGAATTTGAATTTACGAATAAAAAGTAAGTCTTTATTAAGTCGCGTACATATTATTAGCGTTATTAACGAAAATTTTTAATAAAACTTTACTAAAATCTAACGCGACAAGAAGAAAGCGTAAAAAATAGTTAACTTTCGATGCAACCACGCAGGCTAGGCGTTACTAAGCAAATCAAGCAAAATTGCATGCTGACTTACTTTCACAATTGCATGCATCTTTCAATATACGGCTAGTTGCAAGTCACAGCAATACCGGAGCCAGACATAGCTCAAAGAGTTTGTACATTTTTGTCCTTGAAGTCTACAAAGTTGAACAAAACTTTGTGAAGTTATATAAAATCCCTGTCCACATTACATGATCAATGAAAAGATCATTCAAATTAAGCTATGTCTGGCTCCGGTATATTAGTAATGCCGAAGCCAGGTATAGCTTCGTTTGAATTATCATGTAGAATGGCCGGGAACTTTGTGTAACTGTACAAAGTTTTGTAGTACTTTGTAGACCTCAAGGAAAAGAATGTACAAACACTTTGAGCTATATCTGGCTCCGGTATAAGGCTAAGTTACAGTAGATCTTATTGGCCGCAGTAACCATAGGGCCTTTGGTCCGCCTCAAAAAAAATAGCAAAATAGGTACTATTTTTTAAAACATTTCTTTAGTATATCCAACATTCTTAAATATAATAATACGCAATAAAGAAAAATACGCTTGTTTGTTGCACTGAATGTGAGAGCAACATTTGCATTAATATTAAAACGTGATAGTAAAATACAAAATAAATTAGTAGTTTTTTTTATCAACGACGACGCGACCTAGCATTTTATTCGACAAATTTTATATTCCGATATTGTGACGCAATAAGGTTTTTAGTTTAGTCAACGAATGCTTTATATGTGGAACTTTTTTCGCCTTGTCCTAAAAATATGAGGGATTTGGCATTGTCATTCGATTTGGAATCACAATCGTAGATGTTTTAAAAAAAAAAATTGAAAATGGAATGAATGTTTAATTTTTTTCTTTTCAAATCAGAAAAAAAAATTGATTCTTTCAGATTTGAGATATCACAAATATTTTTTGAGATATAAGCAAAAAACCGAACCTCTTTTTTGTTTTAGGTAATTGTTTATAGATTTCGTAATTTTTGCGAGCGTATCGTCAATTTGTTCAAAAACTGTTTACATGCGATTCCGAATTGAATGACGCCTTAACCTTAAAATAAAAAAAAAACTTCCACCTGAAAAGCACTTGTTGACTAGACTGTTTCGGTTTATCCCGGGTTCACTCGCGTATTTAGTACAATTAAGCCATAGTATTTTTGAAGTCTAGTCGGATAAATTATAATGAAAGGGACAGTTTGTGTAAGATTATAAAATAAAATATTACTTCTTTGCTGCACCAGATATGCTAACTATATTTAGTCCAGTCATAACGACATAAAAGGAAAAAATCCCTTGTGGAAAAATTCCATAAAGAGTTTTTAGACTTTGTGAGACTTTTTCACATTTTGTAATACAGTCAAGTCAGATTAATTGAAAGATTTCGGTCTGAGAAATTTTTTCATTAGGGTTAAGCTTTAAGAAATAATTAATCGACTTCAAAAAAGAGACGGAGTTTCCGTAGTACCACAAGGAATCCTTATAATTTCGCTCTGTCTGCCCCTAGGTGGTCCCCCCTGCTAGCAGTTCTAAACTATTTGACGTAGAACTTGCTAAAAACTGATTAGGAAAATTATTCTGAACGAAATCGGACAACAACTTTTGAAGCTATTTAATAAATACGTTTATAGCGTATCAGATACGGAACTCTTCTATATAAGCGTGACTGAAAACGCTTTTGGCCATTTTATTTTTATTTTCAAAAATCACAAAAATATAGAATTCGTCTAAGTAGTAAATTACGTTTATATACGTGTATATAATGTACGCAAATGCGTATTCCTTAAATTGTATTCGAGTGTGTTTGAATAAGTGACCTTGCATAAAAGGTATCTCCGTCTTTTATTAAATCTTCTAGAGTTATTGTAATCACTAAATCTGATTTAAGTTTATCTTCCAGAGTTATTTTAATCACTAATTCTGATTTATCTTCCAGAGTTTTTTTGTGATCGCTAAATATGTTTTAACTGTATTTGTCAAAATTATTGTAATCGCTAAATGTAACCTTTCATTTCCAGGCCAGCGGCGTAGAACAAAGAAATGCCGCATTAAATTGGCTAAGACAACATTTAACCACTGCCGAAGACAAAAAGGGAGTTGTGTATTTCATGGATGACGATAACACGTATTCACTTAAAGTTTTTGATGAGGTAAGTTGTGCGGTCTCTCTGCTTGTAAATTAATTATTGTTCAATTAAATTATTATTTATGTGATACTGTAAAATGCCTAAGAGGTACAATGGGACACATAACTCCCACTTAAGATTTCATTTGAACTAGTGATCGCTTGCTGGTCAAAACTCGGACACAAACCTTTAGGTTTGCGTACTATATAAAAAAAATATATATTATTCGTACAACACTGTTATATTTGAGAATCGTTTGACATTGGTGTGCGTGATTTTTTATTTTAATAAAATTTTATGTTTTAAAATTGTATAATATAAAAAAATATTAGCATTCGCACACCTTCCTCTATATGAACTACAATTGTGCCAAATTTCAAACTCCGGAGGAGTTTCCGCGCAATTTTCGAAAAGTGGTACCTAAAATTTTCGCTTCTCATATTAATACATATATAGATTAAAGGTTGACACAGACTATTCATTCATATTAAAAGTATGCTAATAATAAATACTTTTAAATAACATCAAAACAAAAGCAGTGATTCAATATTGCTTTCATATTTGTACGGTAGAGTTATTTATTGTTTAAAACAAGCAAAAGTCATAAATATAAACAAATAATATGGCTCTGAAATGTCAAGGATTGCAGTTGGTTGTGTGTAGTTTAAACTTTTAAAATGCCATGGCATATTGTAAATTTAAGTGTGTAGTTTTTAATTAACCAGCGGGCCAGACAGACGTTTCCCCAAATTTTGACTTATCTGCTATTAGCCTATTGACCGATCTCCTTTATGTCCTTTCCATAAAATGCGACATTGGCCGAAACTTTTTTGAAATACAGTCAAAACGTCTAGTACGAACATCATCTATTTGAGGTATTCTGAAATCTGGAGTATCGAACAAATCTGTATTTTAGTGTTTTTAAATAATCTTTCCACTTTTCCTTTCTTTCTTTTAGCTTAACCCTAAATTATTCAATTATTAAATTAGCGGAAGGGAACAAAACAAACAGAATTCAAAATGGCTTAGCCGTTTTCGAGTTTTAGCGAGACTAACGAACAGACGACTGATTTTTATGTACATATATAGATAGATTAATATCATTTTTTATTTAAAAAGTAAAACTTACTTACTTTTAGGTATGCATATTATTGTTTTTCATCCCTCCAGTAAAGGTTTTTTTCTTCTTAAGCAGTTTAACAGATCCTATTACAATATTATATTTTCCATTACTACCTTAATGTCAAACAGCTGGATATTGGCCAAGGATTTTTTGCTGAACAATCGTTTCAAGACTTAATTAGTCACATAATTATTGGTTTACAATTATTTGTAAGCCACGTTATTTTCCTCTTTATCTCTTTGGTGTAGACAGCCATTGTCAAGACAATTTCTCTGTTGAGCATTCAAGATTGTACTTTGTTTAAATAGTAAAGTTACTTCGTCTTTTGTGGGATAGATATAATCGTTTCGTACGTTGTAAAATCTGCTTAACATTCTCCGGTTTAGGGTCGACCAATGAGATTATTAAAATCATCCACTGCCCTTTTTGGTATTTCCGAACGATACGGCTTATGCACCCTCACACCTCATTACTCAAAGACCAGTGTCTTGGTGGTACGAGTTAGCCCATGTGCAAGACGTAGGCGTCAGATGTCACATATAATTCGGTGAACCCCTGTCCCTTATCACATACAAAAATGCATGCTAGTAATTATATTTGCTAAGTGTTACTCTGTTGGTACAAGGTTTTAGTAGCATTTATCGCGCTAGTTTGGGAAATCCATGTCATGCCATTAACATGGCCCGATTAGATTATCTGACGTTGTCCAAGGTAAATAGCAAAGTCGTGTCGAATTAATGTAATGAATGTAAAAATCTGAAAATTCCGGGACAATTCACTCACTTCCTGAATATAAGTCTAATTTATGTATTAGGCTGTTATCAGTTGCGGATGGACGAAAGATAATAAAAAAAATAGTCAAAATGCAGAATGCTCTTTTCTTGAAGGTCCCTAAGTCGTATCCGTTTGGAAATACTGAAGCTGGCAACTGATATAAAAAAAACCAGGACCGGACAGGCATACCTGTGCAGATAGACCGGAGTGTGTGTGGTACTATATTTGTAACTGTACAGGTGACTGGAACACAATCGAATAGCAATTTTCGATATATTTTCTACGTTACACCGGAACCGGCGTGCCGTCGGACTACGCTGGCAAATCTGCACAATAATTCATCCGGTAACCGGAACGTGGATACCAGGCAAGAGGTTTATATACACACCGGCAGAATTAGCATAACATAAAAAAAGGGAGAATATAAAAGAATTAAGTTTATTTTTGAATAATCATGAAACAACAGTTAAATTAACACGTTTTGACATTAATTTGCCACGCCACGCTTAAAGCTTAATGACAAAAAAAAAATAAACTAAGAAAATTGCATTCTTCTGATGAAAGATACTGGTTAACAGTGCTTTTATGAGTCATAGAGAATAGACTTTTGCGTCAACTTAATAATGGGTATTACGTAATAGTTCGTAAATATATAAATGACAGATAAAAATACAGGAGTAGAAAAAAAAAGAATACTAAAAAAAATCCATAGACAACAATTTGCTAAGATAATAAAAACATTGGAATGTAATAGTATCGAATGATAATTAAATGTCTAATGAAGGAAAAATGGCGGGCCCTTATACAGGGATAACAGTAATATTATTTATTCATTTGCTTGAAATCTTGATGTTTATACAAGTTTCGTCAATTAGACATGCAAATACATTTGAGTATATATAACTTGAATTTACCTCAATCATTATTACATATAAAGCGCTATGAAGAGGAAGGTGATGAATAAAGACGAATAGAAGGCAATATAAAGAAGAAAAACACAGGCAAATAATAAGACAAAAGACTTTTCTTCAGAGCTCATTGAGTTTTGAAGAAAATTATATTATTATACCTAAGTTAACGAAATTTCTTCGAGGTGAACTCGATGTCAAACTTTTTACAAGTTCCCCACAGAATTCCCGACTTTGTGAACTGAAACGAGAGTACAACTAAGTAATTATGATTAAGCGTCGAATCGGTATTATTCTTAACTTAATTAACATCTTTAGATTTTGGCACTGTGAATTTGAAGAGTTTTTAATCTAGATTATTATGAACTAGTTTCTAAAACAGAATTATTTATACTAGTGAGCTCTTGTTAGAAATTAAAGTGTCTGTCCTCGCACGCTATCAACACCGGCGACGGGCACTGAGCACTTCCTTCGCACTCGACGTTCATAAGAAATAGCAATCCCAATTGGTTTCTTACAATTTATGTCCAATATTTTAGGTTTATTTTTACGTTATAAGGGCCAAACGAGCAGGCAGGAGGCAGCTAAGTGCCTATAACACCCATGGAAAACTGCACGACCAGGAGTCTAGCAGATGCGTTGCCGGCCTTTAATGACGAGTTTAGACCACCGGGAAGTCTCACAAACCGAACGTTACGCGACAACAATACCACCACTTGACGTGACAGCATTGCAACCACTTCACGCTAAGCTAAAAGCAAAATTGCAATTTATTTACCGGTTTTAAACGACGTTTTAAAACAAAAGAGCAGGTTTTCAATTCGAGTGTATGTTTTTAAATTTTATTTTGTATGTAACGCGATTACTCCGCCATTTATGAACCGATTTTGATGTTTCTTTTTTTGTTTGGTAGACCATACTTCAGAGGTGGTCTCACATAAGTTTTATCAAAATCGGAGACGCGATTTTTGAGAAATCAAAGTCCGACATTAAAAAAGATAACGTTTTCATTTATTCCGTAATCTCACCTGTCATTAGAGCAGTGAGTTTTGTTGGTCTACCCTTGTTATATACAAACAGTAAAAAACATCTCCTTTTTACTAAAAATTTAAAAATAAAGTATATTAAATAAAAAGAATATCGCCTTAAAAAATACCAAGGAACTGAAAAGCAAAAATATTTAGTACTTTATTACGATTACTTACTAGACACCTATTCGTGTGTTGAAGTCACTACCATCTGCATCAGTTTAGCGGGGAACCTTTTTGGTTTACTTTACAATATGATTTAATAATAAATCATTTTGTAAAGTATCCTTAGAACATTTACTAATTCAAATAAATCAATTCACATTTTAGATTACGTACCTTTATTAAAGAAATTATTAATTAGAACGTCAGCAAACTTACGTTTTGAATCTAGGTCAATCCACTTTTCAATGGAATTGCCAGGTAAAGTTAAATGTTACTTTTAATTGATGTACGTACATTTGGAAAGGAATATATAAGGCTTTGAGATTAAGTTGACTCATTTAATAATTAAAAAAAAGTATATACATACATATATATCCACTCGCGTGCATTTAAATAGACTCGAGACGTATATTGGCATAAAAGATTTTGCGGAAAGTAGCTTTGTTTTGTCACATTTATTTGTAAATTAGTATATTATGAAAATAATAATCAAGCCTTGAAATAAAAAAAAGTTTTATAAAAATGGGAAAAGCCGTTGTTCGAAAAAACAACTTTCTGTGTCAATGTACGGGGTGTGTGTGTGTGTGTGTGTGTGTGTGTGTGTGTGCGTGCGTGCGTGAGTGCGTGCGTGCGTGCGTGCGTGCGTGCGTGTGTGCGTGCGCGGAATTCAGTCCATACTTTATACCGTTGAGCTATTGAGGCTCTCTCATTGAGGCGCTATTTTGACGTCATAGTTACCAACCCCTTTGGCGATTCCCTTTCACTTCTGTTGGAACTCCCGGAGTGCCAGTGTACCTTTTTTTGTCACTACACTCTTTCATTGTATTATTTTTCAATAACTTTGAACAGACTAGGCAAGTAATATTGAAAGTTGCCCACTACCATAGCTAATTTAAGCAACATGTACAAGATGTATGTACAAATTTTCAAAACTAGCTATTTTTTTTTAAATAAACGCAAACAGTCATTGGATTATGTTAATTTCAAATTTTCAAGTATCGATACTTTTGTTGCATCGAGCGTGAACATCACTATCGAAGCACTTTACCACAGATAAATATCTAATAAAAATTGCTTACGTTTGGCATAATGAAAAGGCACTCTTTATATATACTCTAATGCCGGAGCCAGATATAACTTCATTTGAATGATCATGTAGTGTGGCCAGGGACTTAGTGCAGCTATGCAATGTTTTGTAGAACTATGTAGTCTTCAAAGACAAATGTACAAACAATTTGAGCTATGTCTGGCGCCGGCATAAGATTATAATGTTTTCGTTGTCTACTTATCTGTGATATTATGTCATTACAAAATATGTCGAATGACAATTCTTGACGGGTGGCTAAATCTCCGAGCTCGACGAGTTCGAATCGTGTTTTTCGAATTATCGCTGTATACGAAAAACTAGCAAAATGTCTTTGTGGGCAACATTAAACCGAAATGTATTTAAAAGAACATCAACCTTCGCATTAGCCGTAGCTGGAGGAACGTTCTTCTTCGAGAGAACATTCGAATTAATTTCTGAATCGATTTTTGAAAGCGTCAATCAGGGAGTGAGTATTTAGTTATGTAATTTTTTAGTTTGTCGTTAAAGGTTAAATTAATATTTTATTGGACTTTTTCAGTTATTACAGCAAAGAAAATGATATTACAAGTGTATCAATTACATACATTGCATTTGTATGCTATCAGAATTATCTGTTTAAAATCTACTTATTAAAGATTTTTTGTCAATTACACTTTATAGGCTAAACCGAACGTCGAGTTAAGATTTGATTTGTTTTCACTAATAATAAATAATATATTTATAATATTAATTTAGAATAATAATATGGAAATGTATCTTGTGTAAACCAAAAAAAAAATTAAATAAATACATAAATGTTATCTCGCTATTAGAAGCTTACGCACAAACTTCCACCAAAAATTGTTTTTAATTTCCTTAGTAATTTTAACCAATATTTTCTACTTTACTATTTAGTGCACTTGCACTTTATACCTATTTTAGTTCATATTTGAAACAAAATACAAAAATAATAATTATTATAAAAATAAAAACCTAAATAATTATAATAATGTCAAAAATAAACATCAAATCAATCTTAACAAATGTCTATGTACTTCTGTTGAAAACGGATAGGTTAGTAGAAATATAAGATAAATATATCCATGTAAAATTTTGACACTTAGGCAAGTATGTAAAAAATATATTTTTTTAATTTTATATCCTGTATACTACCTGTTTAAGGGGTTTTTAGTACTTCCCTTCCCCTTGCCCCAATTTGATGTACAATGTTGTATAGTTGAACCAATTTTGAAAATTAGCCAAAAGTATATAACCCTAAGTGTCACAATTTCACATCTCGAAAACTACAAGCTTTAGCATATCCTCCTATGGCAGGTACTAGTCCCCTTTCTCCTCCCCAAACTCAATTCCATATTGTACAGTCCAACCCAATTACATTTAATATAAATCATGTGTTTCCTTTTCAGAAACTATGGAAGGACATCAAACACAAATATGAGTAAAAAGAAGATAAACCACAAATAGTGTAATGAAATAATTTATTAGTTATAAATTTATTGTTTAATTAAATTATCCTAATAAATTGTTTTTATTTACATTTAATCAACAGACTAGAAAATATATCGCTCAATACATCAATATAACATTTTTACAAATACATTATAATAATTAATAATTGAACCTACAAATAAATGCATACTCAAAAATTTATTAACATATATTAAATTCTTTTTTATAAATTAAAATGCACTTTTAATTATGCTTAAAGCATATAGTAAATATTTATTGTACATTTCTAAATCTCTTACTAAGATATATATACAAGATAAAAACAAAATTCTAATCTTATTTTGGCTATTCTGATAATTACTGTAAAAATAGTAAGTTTATAGTTCATTGCCGACTTTGTATAATTACAATTTAAGTTAAATAAAGATAGTAAGATGATATATTTAAAAACAATCATCATTATGGTCACTTTACAAGAGACTTATAAATCTCTACATGATTTATATAATTAATAAATTAATGTTTATGTAAAGACAAACAATATTGGAATTAATGTAATGAACTTTTTAGCAAGATTGTAATCTACAGCTGTGAACACTTATCTTATAATTAATAACTTAAATAGTAGCAACAAGTTTTTTGAAACAATAAATTAGCATGCATGAGAAACTAAACTACTTTGCTTTAATCCGCGAATGAAATTCATTTCAACAATTCATTCGCGGATTAAAGCAAAGTAGTTTAGTTTCTCATGCATGTCATGGATTTCCGCAAAGTAACGCCTGATTAGAAGTCAATACTTCTCTGCAAAAAGAATATTCAGAAAAAATAAATCTTCCTGTTGTATTGAACAAGAAAGTGGAGAACCTTCATATGGAAAAAGGAGAACGCTCCACACCCAATAATACTGGTTAGTTATAAATTGAATTTAATTATCATTATATATAAGTCTCTGATACTAAATTTGAAGTCACTAACGCGTTGTGGGGATCTATTCGATTACGTACCTTAGGAGCAAAAACGATAGAAAAGGTTACGTTAAGGTATATAGGTATATAATGTTAATAATGCCTGGAGCGTAACATTGAGGTTTTATATTGCCGTGATAATGTAAACTTATCTCGTGGAACATGGAAGAAGAAGACTTTGGGTCCTAAAGAACCCCCTATATTAAGAGTTCATATTTGATTCATTACAGGGTGCAAGTATTCTCCCTATATGGTTTTCTGACTCGCTTGAGTATTGCGTACAATCCCCTCTTAGGATTCCTATAGTATAATTTTAAATTATTTTAATAACTACTTATGCATGCTATAATTTTTGTTAATGTATTTGTATCTAATAATATGTAACTAGAGTCATTGGTTAAATTTAATTTAGATTATTTTTAACAATGACTGTTTTTTTTTTTGTCTTACAGATGTAAATTTTGTCGAAGAATCAATTAATAGTAACAGTACATATTTATGCAAAGAACTACCGAAATCATCTAATATTAATTTACTACCTGGCACAAATCAAATGCGACCTAAAAATGTATCTAACTTGGAAAGGTTACAAAAGTTAAAATCTCGACAGTTAAGGCCCTGCAATAATGAAATTATTCATAAATACTTTGAAAGTATGCCGGAACTTATAAATAAAATTGTTGTAAGATTAACAGCGCCCGATAAAAAACTGATACCTAATACAATAAATTTAAATAACTCAGATTATCAAATAAATATACAGAACGTGAGAAATAAAAGAATTGGGATAACATCGACTGAAACAAATATTTACAGTCCTAATGATGAAGCGAACGGTAGTCATATAAGACGCTTAAGAAGCACCAGCGTCAGTAATAGACAACAATCAAATTATACGCCTCCAACAAATAATATACGATTTGGTTATCAGAATAGGCAAAATCAACAATTCCATTCATGGAGAATGAGACGTCAGGGTCATTTTTATCATCCCAATATGCTATTTCAAACACCATTTATGCCCTATTGGTTTTTCCCAACTAATTGTAATTTTAGTCAAAGATTTTTTACTCCAGTTTGGCAACAGGCCCATAGTGGAAATACTAATGAAGCATTCAATCAAACTAATAGAAAAAGAAATAGAAAAACGGCAAAGAAACAACATTTAGAGGGTATATATAAATTGGCCGCTAGATTAAAACAGTTAGTGCGAAACGGGAATACCCAACACCAGAACGTGTATGCCCTTCAAAGATTAATTAACACTTACAACGCGCAATTCAAAACAAAAGTACGACTTAGCGACACGTTTGATATAGTTGTTGATGAAACAATCGTTGATACGATAGAGTTAGACGATGACGAAGGACCAAGTTCCAAGAAACGTCGAACTCAGAACGACAACTTGGAGGAAAACCTAAATGGTCTCAAACAATTTGTAACGCGGCTAAAGGAACTTGAAAGAGATAATAAATCCTCAGGGCGACATAGGAGGGCATTTTCTAAACTGTTAAAGACCTTTAACAAGTGCTACAATGAAGATTACTGCCTTAATGACGAATATGAATTAGTGTACAAAAACCGGGTTGATCTTAATTCAACCGATTCATCGGATTCAGACTGTACACTGTTAGGTTCCGAAGGGATTGAAAAAGACGCTGCAAATTTCAGTGGAAAAAAATTAAAAAATCCCTTCAACATTTTGAAGCGTCTTTCAGAAAATCATAAAGATTCTCCCAAACCATCTATGAATGTAGATCAAAATGTAGTAACAGTGGAAAATTTCGTATACGGCCAGATTACTCTCGGAACATTTCCGAAAAATTGGTTACCGCCGTGCAACGATTTTGGGAGAGCAGAAGTCATGCGGAAAGATTCTATAAGTGTAGATGGAACAGCCATACAACGAGAAGAGTTTCTGTACGATTTTTTAAAAATACAGACTCGCAAATATGAGAATTGGTTGGACTTAAAGAAATCTTACTTTAGCAGCATCGAAGCGGCGATAACGGAGTTCCAGGGAAGTTTACCGACACAAAAGAAGAGGGAAAATAATTCCATCGTCCAACCTGAAGACTGTATCGATATGGCGTCTATATTGAAGAAATTGAGTATAATAAAAAATGAAAAATATATTGCCAAAGATTGCAATCTAGCCATAGATTTTGACGTTTATGAAAGAGATGTTAAGAATTTCCGAAAAACCAATCGTCCTCCACCACACTTCCGTATAATCTGTTTAAAGTAAGTAAAATTCGTATGTCTTTGCAAAGTTTCTAAAAGTATAAAATCCAATTAACTGACCGCATTTGCGTATGTAATGTATTTAAATAACTAGCTGTACATCGCGACTTCGACTTTAGAATAATAAATGAATGAAATTTAAGGGTCTGTTTTTAATGTCGAAATTATTTTTTTATTAATTGACTAGCCCGTTGGCGCAGTGGGCAGTGACCCTGCTGCCTGCTACTCCGGGGGTCGTGGTATGGAGCTTGTCAAAATGACAGTTGACTGGTGTTGGCGCGCTTTTGGGGGTTGGTTGAGAAGTGTGGATCTCGTATTTTTAAATAAGATAAGTATTTCCTAAACTATTAAAATAAGTAGTGCTGAGTGATTGAACAACTGTTACTACCTCTATCTGTGTTTTCTTACAATAGAGTACCAGGATGACCCGGCTTTGCTCGGCTGTGAGCGTGGTTATATATAAATATATAAGCCATTAAACTCGCAATACTGTTACCATACCGACAGCGACAGCAGATAGCACGCAGCTTCTGTTTTTTAAGTTTTTTACTTCTGTTAGCACTCCGAGAGTGATTTTTTTTTAAATTTTTATAACTCCTTATGTTTTAAGCCCTCTAAAGTAATAATTCGTTAGGTCTTGCGGTCGATCGATAATACGAAAAACTTAACACAAAAGTCAATCATCAACCTCATAAACTATAGCGAGCTTTAAAGGGATTGAGCTTTAAAGCTGTCGAGTCGAGAGAAGCAATTTACGCGTTTGATTGATGCGCGTTTTGGGTATAACAAGCGCAGACCTATAAATGTATAGACATGAAAAAGCTGTTAAAAAGTATTATTAAGTAAAGAATTTTTTAATACTTTCTATGCATTACATAGTATTTAAAATACGCTAAAAGTACTAAAATTTTATATTAAATAATACATAATATAAAATTTTCATACGTTATTGTGCATGTAAGTTTGAGAAGCATAATAAAAATAAATTATCATTAAAAATTGCATTGCATGAGAAACTAAACTACTTTGCTTTAATCCGCGAATGATTTCATTCGCTTTCATTCGCGGATTAAAGCAAAGTAGTTTAGTTTCTCATGCATGTCATGGATTTCCGCAAAGTAATGCCTGATTCTATCAATTAAAAATTGTATTATTTACGGTACATAATTTATACAAATGAATAGCTATTTGACTTGGTCATCGCATTACTTGTAAACAGCTGGGTCGATTTTGCTTATTCTATTTTTGTTGTGTTTGTTACTGTCAGAAGAAGGTTTTTACAAGCGAAAAAAAATAGGAAAAATACGCGGAAACATTGAAAATAAAAGAATACTTAACCACATATTCGTCATTATTTTTTTTACGTTACAAGGGGCAAACGAGCAGGCAGCTCTAGTACCTATCGATGCCCATGGACAACTGCACGACCAGGAGGCTAGCAGATGCGCTGCCGGCCTTAATTGGCGAGTTTAGGCCACCGTGAACTCTCAAAGTTATTGTTAGGACAAGGTTTGTATACTTAAAAATGTCTGTCTATTTGTTACGGGTTTTTTTCGAAGATATTGGGAAAGGGAACGGGAATAATTTTATAGGAAAATAGAATATAGTAAAACGGTAACACAACGTGCGGACAGGACAGCGTCTGCAGGGTCCGGTATTTCTTAATAAATGTATATAAAAATATTATAACATAGACCTTCTTTTAAAAATGAAAATTTTTATATTTAACAAATTAAGAAGAATAATTTCCAGAACAGTGAAAGTGATTACATTAAACTCCATATACATCTTTACTTTAATAAATCCTAGAATGTCCGCCATCTTTATTTCATCCGCCTCGAAAATCCTAATTTTTTCTTTCCTTCTTTTTCCTTTTCACTATATGCCGCTTTTAAGCGAGTATAACGAAAATGTGAAAAAGAAATTAATTATTAGTATTTCTAGCACTTTCTACAATCTATGGTAACGCAGAGTACCTATAGTCTATTGGTTTGTCAGAGAGGCATTATGGGCGGGAAAACAACTGTAACGCCATTTACATCGAATCCTTTGTGAATTACATCTGTCCGTGTTTTCGTTTAAAAAGTTCGTCAAAATTGCATTTTAATTTAATCGATATTCGATTAACGGTCAGAGTTTTATTACGACGTCGACATTTTTTTAAAAATATTTTTTGGTGTTGTCCGCCTTTGAAAACTGTCTTTACCTACTGATTTATAGTCTGTAGTAATATATAAAGCTGAGCTCTAGAGTTTGTTTGTTTGTTTGAACGCGCTAATCTCAGGAATTACTGGTCTGATTTGAAAATTTCTTTCAGTTTTAGATAGCCCATTTGTCGAGGAAGGCTATAGGCTATAATATCATCACGCTAAAATTGATTTTTTTTTACCTAATTTTACGCGCACGAAATCGTGGGCACAGCTAGTTCTATATATTACGCCATATCGTAATCTGTATTATATAGAATATATTACTATATTACTGTCTCTTTTCTAGATAAGGCCTGATAAGTAGCCCGTATTTTTATTTTAAGTGACGTCACGGTTACACGAATATTACAAGAAGACAAGAATTGGCGGGCTAATTTTATAGAGGTTATATACTAATAAAGGTTGGAAAAAAAAATACGAGAGTTGAATAATTATGTTAAAATATACATCACAATATATTTACCTAGAGATTTTAATAATAATTTCGATGGAGAAGTGGGAAGTTTAAAATATAAATATGTATATATATTTTCATTTATATAGACTATAATTTCCGAAATTCCACTAAAATTGCGACCGAAACTAAAACACACCTACTACCTTTCAGCATGGCAGAAAAAAACCGATGAGGCAGCAATTTTCTAAGGGTCTGAAAGTTGAACTGCTCCTGAAAGGTAGATCGAGATAAAAGTGCCGATGATTGATTGCGTTAGGCTTGAAAGCCTGTCGCCAAACTACTGACACTTTCTCCAGCATTAGGGCTGTCAAAAACTTTTATCGTTAAAAGTTTTAAAACTCTTTTTTTCCTTGCTTTAATAAAAAATAACATAAAATTGAAATTTAAGTGGTTTTACCAATACACTGCAAATATAACAGGTTCAATATTTTAGGTATATAGTAATTAAGGTTCTTCAAACATTGAAGCTTATTAGTCCATTGATGTGGTTCTAAATAAATCTGCTCCATTTTGGATATTTGCGAATCTGTAAAACCGTTGGAATAGATGACATAACTTGCCTAAGAGCTTTTGTTAATGTCCTCACGGTTGGATATCCTATCAAAAATTGAAATTCTACCTATATGCAAGTGTGGCACATCAGTTCGTGCATGGCTTTCTGTCGATAGCACCTTGCTATGAAGGAAGTCTTAAAAATTTCATAGCAAAGTTACTTCCAAATACTAAGTAACTTTTTATGAAAGTATATATCAAAGCCTGTCTACCTTTTCTTCTTCTTCTTTGACAGCCCTTATTGTGAATTATCGGCAAAGAAATTAAGGCGTCCATAAATAAAACGTAAAGTTCCTTGTGATACGGAACGAATCTAATTAGAAGGCGTTAGTCGGGCCTTTTATAAACGTAATTTCCTTTGATCTCTGCCGGCACCAGTGATGGAGATACGTGCAGTAATTAAATGTAAAAAAAAAACAAAAGTGAAATCTGTAAATGATAAAATTTAACAGGATTCTGATTTTACGTCATCATCATGTCAGCCACCATGACTTCACTGCTGAATGTAGGCCTCTTCTAAAATTCTTCTTGTTCTAAATTCAGATTTATAGAACCAGAATTTGTTCCTATATATTTTATTAGCTGTTTCCCGCTACTCCATCAGTGTATATTTTAGAATCTCATAAAAGGCAAAAGTTCCCCCGATTTTGAAACATTTTTCATTAGTTCTTCGCTCGTGTTAGTCTTAGCGTGATGATATATAGCCTATAGCGTTCCTCGATAAATGAGCTATCTAACACTGGAAGAATTTTACAAATCGGACCAGTATTTTCTGAGATTAGCGCGTTCAAGCAAACAAATAATCTCTTCAGCTTTATATATTAGTATAGATATACATTGTTAATGAAAAATTCAGTCTCTGGGATGTGGTTTTAATAGGAATAATGTTTTGTACTAAAGAAATTGCAATATCGAAAATCACCGGAATATATTAGTAAAAAGCCTTATTATATGGAGATGCGTTACGTAGATGGTAAAAGTTCTGAAAATTTATTGCTGTTATTAAACTTAGGAGTAAATAAAACGTTCTTACATATTCTTATATATAAGTTTTACATAACACTCGTATTTATTAGGGAGGACAAGAAATGGATGCACTTGGCGAGCACCAAAAGTACATGGCGTACTCATGAAGAGGTCCTAGTCCAGCAGCGGTGTAATAAGTAGTTAAAAGGAATGGTCCTCCACCCACCTTTCACAAACCGCGGGACGAACAAAAATGAAATTTAGCAGAGAGGTAGTTTATAGCTAGTAGACATCCGCTAAGAACGGACCTTTCTATAGGAATAGGTTAAGGAGGTCTAAGGGCTTTCACAGCTTTAATATTACGCGGACGAAGTCGCGGGAGACAGTTAGTGTCCTATTCATAACTGCTTCTAAGATGTTTAAGGTTAATTGCAGGCAAAATATGAGAATATGAAGCATACTTAATTAAAATTCATTTTTTTTAATTTTCTTGAAAACTTTACTAGGAAAGGCGCCAAAGGTTAGTAATCTTTAGCGCCGTCAAGGCTTATTACTATTAATATTTCGTTACATCATTATATAATGGAAAATTAAAAACCATTAGAGATGGTTAAAGACTAAGCACCCTTGGATAATATCAAAGTTTTTAAAAGGCTAGGTATTGATAATATATAGGTATTACTCGCGGACCCGGCAGACGTTGTCTTGCCGTTGAATTTTACTCTTAGCCAGTTAACTCATCTCCTTTATATCTTTTCCATCAAAAGTGACACTGACTGATTCTTTTAAGAAGTAATCATTTTTCATGATACATCAGGACACGCCAGTACTTACTAGACTAGAAGTAGAAGTATTCTGTAGTAGCGACTAAATTTGCATTTTTAAATAAACTTTTGAGTTTTCCTTTCTTACTTTTCTTTTTAAGCCTTCCCAGAAATAAAGACAATAAAAAAAAACAAACGAAGTTCGAGATGATTCAGCCGTTTTTGACTATCGATCAATTATTAAATTTGATATTCATGTATACATAGATGGACTATGTGGGGTAATTAGTCAAAGAAAAAATTGTTCGTTAGTGTACAGTCCACCAAATAAAAATAATACTTTCTCGCCACAATAAGAGATACTTATGCTATGATTTAAGGCCCATCGTTCAATAACTCGTATTACGACCCGACGCTACGTACACAAATCATCTAATACAAAATATCACAAATATATCTCGCACAGGACAGTGGGTGACAGACTGCCAGCCAACCAAGGTTGCCAAACTTCTTCTAAAGACGACATCCTACATCCGGCTATTTAGATCTGAAACAATTTTTCAAATCTGACAAGCAGTTCCTGAGATTAGCGCGTTCAAGCAAACAAACTCTTCAGCTTAAAAAAACAATCTATAATCGACGCGACCGGCCAGTTCGTTTTGATGACATGTAAGTATTTATATGTGTCACTACAGTCACTTTTACTAAGTCACTTTTACTTTTTACGGTCTGTGGACTACGGTGGCTTATTTATCCATCTGGTTCATTTATTAGGTTCATGAGCATGCTGTATCCTAATTGTATACTTGGCGCCAATATTAAATAAATAAGCTGTAATCGTCTACAGTACTACGTAGAATTACATAATAAACATAAATTTATGTTTAACTGTAACCGGAAATAAACTTGTGGATGTAAATTAAAGGTCAATACATAAAACGAAATTCTTTGACGTAACAAAAACACGGAAAAAATTTTTTTCTGGATATTTATTATATTTATTTTGTTAACATACAAAAACACCAATTTCTGAAAGAAGTTTGCCCCCTTAGTTTTATAAAAAGACACATTTTATTGATATGTAACAGAAAAATTTATATGATAGCTATAAATTGTAATACAATAAAAGGGGATCCGTCGATGGAATTACTTCGCAATATTCGATAAATTCACAAAGGAGAATGTTACGAAGTATATAAATCCTGTCAAGACAGCAAAGAAAGCGTCCAGATCCTATGGATCACAACGCACAATACTCCCGGATCGAATTGTAAAGTGCTTCAAGAAATCGCTTTCCCTAAAGCCGGGCTCCTCTTTTTGCAATTTATAACAGTCCTTATCTCGATTGTTGGAATACAACCGATGTAAATCTTTGTAAATGCTGCTTTGTATAAGTTTATATTTCACTTACAGTCATTTATAATACATACTTGGTAACAATACTTTATTTCTGTACTTTTATCGAGGATTACGATACTGAGTTTTTTGTACGTATATTTCTACAAGTTTTTACTATGGTTGAAATATATTTCCGACTGTAATGATAAAAAACATTCACAAAAAAAGGATTTGAGACTAGTTATGAAGGTCCTATATATATTGTTATGTAGTTGACTCCTGATTAGTCCCAATCTGCACATATGGCAACTGTTTGGTGATCCAGGGGTCATTGGCACAATCTGAAAGCCTTTCATAGTATTTATACTATGAAAGGCTTTCAGGGTATATAGGGTTATAGTTATATAGTGTATATAGGTATATGAGGAAAGGTATATAGGGTTCCATTCCTCTAAAGGAAAATTCCCAAATTTGTATATAGTGACAACACAAAAAAAATGGAATGACTTTGTCAAATGAAAATATATCCTACGAAAAACTCTCTTAATTAACGTCTTAATATAAACGGGTAATATATGTAGAAGACAGGTGGCGTTCTAATCATTGGTCGGCATATGAATCGATCGCTAGGTTAAGTTGCTGTTTCTGCGACCGGGTGATAGATGGTTAACCCATTCCAGCACTGGTTTACATTAGATATCCGATCTCCTCCGTCTTTCGGAAGGCACGTAAATCAGTAGGACCCGATTAATGTCACTTTGTGATAGTCTTAAGGTTGTAGAAATCATGAGGGTTCCGAGGATGACGTCAGATGGCAATCGGTTATCTTAACTCGCCCCACAGCTACGTCCTCTACAATTTAAGCTGACCTTGGTATTTAACCGGGATAACGCTAGGAAGAAGAAGAATGTACGATGTGATGGTATGGCACCCTTAGGGCGCGAGTCCAACTCTCACTTGTCCGGTTTATTATTGTAAAAATACACTCGTCCACTTTATTAAACTGAAGTATTTCAAGTGCCCACTATCGGAACGGCAATGATTGGCGCCGCTTTACGTGACGCGTGGGCAAAACTCGCATCGCGGTAAATTCCAATCCACACGGACAGCGCGATCGTAACCAGTTGTTAGTGCACAGATATCTACAACGTGAAATATTTATTGAATGCTATACTGTTACATAAGACTTAAGGTATCTCGTGGAGAAAACTAAATCAGTTTATGTACATAAATCCGAACTACTCCTGGATTTCTATTTCTACAAACAACTATTTCTACAAATCTAGCATTTATAATGACTTTATTATATTACCTTATAAGGTAATATAATGACCATATTATATTATATAGGTTATAGGGTAATATAATAAGGTCAAGGTCAAATAAAGTCATATTTGCTACAGTACTTTCTAGCTCAAAAATGTATAATCTGTAGATGAATGTCATACCAATTGAAATGAATGGAACCTAATAAATCTAGTACGTAAAAAAAGGTTTGAATGAAAAAAAAAAAAAGTAATTTACCGATCAAACCCACTACTTTGTGCTGGTGCTCTTTGGTTCGACCGTGCATGGTTTTTTGCACCACTTGATTTGACAATATAGCTCGTGCACGTTTGATTAAAAAGGAACGTAACAAAAAAAGCATTTCAACGTTACAATCAAAACGGACTAGTTTGTTGCCGTTGTGCTCTTTGGTTCGACCGTGCATGGTTTTTTGCGCCACTTTGCTTGACAATATAACTCGCGCCCATTCGATTAAAAAAACTTAATAAAGAAACAGAATTTTAACGATACAAATAGAACGCACTAGTTTGTTCTCGTTGCACTCTTTGGCTCGACTTCATAACATAATATGTTGATTGGTATTGTTGAATCCACTCCTAATACAAGCTCAGTAGGAGGGGAAAAGGGAATATTGGACATACCTAAAAAGTATTCCTAATATCTCATAAAATTAGGGTAGTAATTTACAGATGACATCCAGTTATTTATTGGATTTTTAGATTTTAGTCGCTCCAGCTTTGTACTTTATAGTTAACATGGAAACGTATTAACCTTTTTTGTAAGAACTGTTATTAAAAGAGTGAATAACGAGCTTCTTACTGATTCTTCTCGCGGCTCGATATTCCCGAATCAGTGGTGGCTAAAACATTTAACGATTCAAAAGAGCTTGTAAAAATCTACTTAAATAAAACATCTTTTGATTTGATTTGCTGAAGCCACTAATACTAATATTAAAATAAATATATTTTTGTGATTTTATTGTCTTTTACACTCTGTATGAGAGCGAAAAGATTACCTAACACGAACGTTGAAAACCACGTGGCGTACAAAGATGAAATTTGGAAATGTAATTGTAAATACCACCCGTATTTATAGTGAGGGGACATTCCCTTAGAAAAGACTTCGAGTAATTGGTTATTGCAGGTTTAAAGGATCTCGCAATTTTCCCTAAGTTGCAGTTTATAATAATAAATTGACAATTCTATTACTAATATGTAAAGCTAAAGAGTTTCTTTGTTTGTTTGCTTGAACGCGCTAATCTCAGGAAGTACTGGGTCTTTTTGAAATGTAATCAGTGTTAGATAGCCCATTTATCGAGGAAGGTTATAGGCTTTATATCATCACGCTAAAAAATTTCTAACAACAAGTGTAAGTATATATATAACAACGCATTACACTATCGATATATAAAATGTTATCTATCTTTCTTACAATATGTAATGTATATTTTCGTTGCAGAATCAAAACTACGCCTTTTCCTACATAGTCCGAGATCACAAAACCGGTGATGATTTCTCACATAAACAACAGAGCGTAAGCGGAGGTACCAACGGAGAGTACAGAGTACGACTCCCCGATGGAAGAACACAAATCGTGTCGTACACAGCCGACGAGAATGGCTACAAAGCTAACGTTAGATACGATGATGAACTCACAAATAATTACAACGGTTTGAATAATAACAATCAATATACTGATCAATACTCGAGCAATAACCAAGTTAACAATATTATCAATAATAAAGTTAACGAATATAACAGACAAAATGCTAGAAACGACTATGCTGATAGAAGCCACAAAGAAGTTATTCCAATCAAAGAAGATCCCAACCAATACAACTCACAGGAATACTACGATTATTCCTCCGAATACAATCAAAATTACGAACCTTACAATAGCAAATTTGCAATTATTAAGCCTGTTTCGACTCCAATTGTATCAACAGTGAGACCTTCGTATGAAGAGATAAAAGATTTATTCACAATATCGCCAACAAAATCAACAATAACTTACACAGATGGTATAGTATCTTCTACTAACAATCCACCTCTAGTAAAATACGATTCTACTACAGAAAAAGTTGTGTTAATAGGGGGAAATAAACTTTACGGCTTAAATAATAATGTACTATCAACGGCAACACCGAAACAAAATTCATTCGTTGCTGTTACTCCTTCGACGTATTTGGCATCAACGATTGCAAGTCTGCGAGACAGGATTACTGCAAAACCCATTTTATCCAATGAGTTTTTGAACAGAATTAATCAATACCTGAAGTTTAAATAGAAATAAAGACATTTATTTGAAACTATCTGTGTTCCGCAACTTCGTCCGCGTGGGCCACTCGTATCAGTTAGGGGCTTAAAAATAGTTTTTTAATAAGCATTTATAAAAACACCTTCACAAATAATGCCTTATTTTAGAAAAAATTTGCTTACCATAAAAAAAGGTTATAGTGAGCCAACCTTAAAAGACGGACATGTGTTTTCGAGTAGTAGATATCCGCTAAGAACGGATTCTTCGATAGGACCAGATTAAGAGGGTGTATAAGCTCTCGCAAGTTGAACTATATGCGGACGGAGTCGCAGGAAACGGCTAGTTTCTTATAAACGTATGCCTGCGTAAGTGTGTCTATGGGTGCATGGATGTGTGTGATTCACTTTAGAGTATACAAACATTGCATAGGAAACTTGTTCAAATAATCAGCTTGTAGGAAATGCAGAGTTAAACTCATAGCAGAGGATATCCATCAAGAAACTTGGCATACATCTTGTCGTAACACGCTGGATCTAAACGCTAAATATCTGCGGTGTGGTGATACACACGGTCATGAAAATGGGCAAGCGTCAAATTAATAATATTCGGTATATCCGAACGGATACGAAATATACGGATACCTTCAAGAAAAAAGCATACGCATTTCTCAAAGGCTGGCAACGCATCTGTGAGCTCTCTGGTGTTTGCAGTTGTCCATGGGCGTCAGTAGTTACTTAGGTGAACCGCCAGCCCGTTTGCCCTTTGTTTTATAAAGAAAAATACTAATACATAAAGCTGAAGAATTTGATTGTTTGTTTGTTTCCTTGAGCGCGCTTGTCTCAGTAATTAATAGTCAGATTTGAAAATTTCTTTCAGTGTTAGATAGCCCATTTATCGAAGAAGGTTATGGGCTATATATCGTCACGTTAAAATTGAATCTATTTTTTTTACCTAATTTTATGCGTGCGAAGTCGCGGGCACAGCTAGTAATCCATATCCTTACTTAATAAATCCTTACTTCGTAAACTTAGCTTTTAAATTTGTAAACTATGTCAGCAAATTATTAACATTACACGTTGGGTGGTATCGATATATGTAGTGTAAATCTTCTGTATAAATAATATTCAATAGTTGTTCGTTAGCGTCGTTAAAATTCGAAAACCGATGGACCTGAATTTAAAAACAAATTCTGTTTGTTTTCTTTTATTCCCTCTATTTCTGGGAAGGTTTAAAAGAAAAGAACATCCGAAAGATTGTGCGGCCGGGTGTTAGATGGGTGACCAATTTTAACACTAGGCGTGAAGATTATAGACGTTGTAGGCGTACCCGGGATGACGACAGACGGCAGTCGGTCAAATTAACTCGCTCTGCAGCCATATTTTCATCAACTTAAGCGCACACTGGTACTAGACCGGTATAACGTTATGACGAAGAAGAATAATAATAATAAAAAAAATAATGTGATGAATGGGGTAAATTAATAAAAGATTTCACATCTATCGGGAAAGCGATTTTTTTATAACTTACCATAATATAAAATATGTATTTTTTTTTTTTCAAATGAATGCTCATTTCATTTAATGTGAGTAGGTATTATACAATATTCGGATTGCATTAAATATGATGGTTCTGACAATCTCGTTAATGTGAGTGTTTCGAATTAGAATACGTTAGTGAATTTATACGCGAAAACTTCGTGAATAAAGTTGAAAGCATTTGGCGTTAATTACACCTTTCATATTTAAGCTAGCTTCAGTTGAAATATGAACGCTTAGCATATTTGAAATTGGAAAAATGGTAATATGCGCAAGAAAATTGTTTTAATAAACAAGACCAAAAGGTATTTTCTTTCATTTCATTCCATTCTATTTGTGGTCATGCTGGTGCAGTAAAATTAAATTATTTTGTATATATTCACAGAAAACGAGGGAAAATCAGTGCATTGTTGTTAAATCCGATTGCTAAAACATCAACCTCATTTCCAATACAAAGACGTACACTGATGTTCTGTCGGAACTCAACGCACGTTTCGCTCCTAAAGCAATTGAAGATGGATCCTACAGACGGTGTATCTATGTATATAAAAATCCGAAATCTCCAAAACTACGGGACTTACAAAGGTAAAATTTAGCGAGAAGGTAATTTATAGTTGGTAGACATCTGCTAAGAAAAGATTTTTCGATAGGACCAGATTAAGGAAGTCTGTGGGATCTTGCATTTTTTCGCGGACAAAGTTGCGCGAAACAGCAATTCAGAATATTAACAGTCAAAAAGTAATTTAACTTGGCCTTCTGGTAGTATAGTTTAGTGGTAACTCAATAACCGATTGTCAGTATACACATAGATTTATTTTCACACTAAAGCCTCACTAAATTATTGAATATTATTAAATTTTTGTGTAAATAAACCTATTATATAAGGTTGAATATATAAATGAATGTAAAAGCATAACGTTACTTTCAGTCGGTAACAAAATTAAAGCCGCCTGAAGGCAGACGAGTACTGTTACTTCGTTCCCGTAACGATGTAACTTGTGGCTGAAGTTTCAAATGTTCTATGGCGTCCATCAGTTGCTAGTATAGTCGAGTTCTCAAGTGTTATCTAGCACTTTTAATTATTACTGCGTACTTCTAGAATAATTATTTTAAATTATTTTAAATCTAAATTGACTTATAGAAACGTATAAAACCATTCATTTGACATTTAACATTATATAATAAACATGAATTGATAATAATAAAATTTGGTAACACATAAAATTAAAATAATTACAAACATATTTTTACAAACGCCCTAACAGGGTAATATGTAAAATTAAATTAAATAAATAAATTTATAACAAGTATTCGAGCCAGAAATTGTTCTTCACAGAGTATGACAAAAAGTTTTTTTTAAGGTGATCGAATCTCTTCTTATCGTGTTCAATTGTTACTCTTAAACATTCAGAGCTACACCAAAAACGTCATTACGTTAAACATTTTCTGTTTTTTATTATTTTTATTTGTCATGTACATTTTGAAATACCTTTTAGGTATGTCTAATATTCCCTTTCCCCCTTCTAATAAGTTTAAATTAAAAGCTTATGTTAGAAGTGGGTGCGACAATATCCTAGCAGCGTCAGGGTTGGAACCATGTAACTTGCGGATCTCAGTCTATACCTTCAACAGTTGAGCTATCAAGCTTCGCTTTTCTATTGATTGTGCTATTTTTAATTTAAAATTGCAAAAACATAATTTTTACCTCCAGAAAGGGGGTTGCGTAATGAAATACGCAACTGCTCTGAAGTGCAAGAATTATTCCATCGCTATCCACTTTTAATACGGAATATTGTATCTAAGAACTAGCCATTTAAAGATGAATGTTTCAAAACGTTGCTACCTACCTATTACCATTTAGTAGGGCTTTAGATATTTGAGCATACGATTACAGTAATTAAGATAGGGACAGTGAGTATTATTGAATTGAATAACCGCTGGATGCGTAAGTAAAAAAAATATGTGGCTTCACTCTGCATGCTCTTTTACCGCATGTATCATGGGGAGTTTTCCGAGGAATTGTTCGACCTAATACCGGCAGCTGCATTCCACCGCAAGACATCTCGTCAAAATTTGAAATTCCACCCTCATCACATCGATGACCTCAAGTCCACAGCCGTGCTATTCTCTAGGAATTTCTTACCTCCCGCAACTCCCCCGTGGAATCAGTTGTCTGCTTCGGTATTTCCTAACGGTTTATCTGGTGTAATCCAAACCAAAGTTATGAAGCTTCAAAAATCCGACGAAGTATTTCGAGAAAAGGTACTTAGTGCCCGCTTCCCTGCTTTTCGCTTCGCGGTTACTTGGCGGACCACTGGTGTGCTCCCAGATTTGATTTTAATACATTGCATTTTATCAGTAAGGTATATAGGATATAAAATTATCAGGTTTTCGACCTTAATAGACTGCGTAAGTGTTACGTAACGAGTCCATTAGGGTGGTGGGCATGCCCATCGTGCCTACCATGGTGGATCGGAGCCTGAGTACAGCTAGAAAAGTGTTTCCTGTTGGAATAAATTGTGGCCAGTTCTAAAAGTAAGTACATAAGTTAGAAAGTATTAAACTGAGTTTCATTATAAAACGATTTAAATTTAAAAATTATTTTATAGACATTAATGCCTAATATTAGTAGCCTAGTCACCTGATTGAGCCACCTTATATCGATTAATCCGATATCGTGATTCATCAATCAATAGATAAGGCTTGGCCTTGTGGTAAAAAAAAGATAAATTGCATCATAATATTTCACCATTAATATATTAAATAAATTCACTATATTATAATATTTTTTAATGTAGCGTATGCATTTTGTTATGCAGAAAAAGGGTAAAGTTTATTATGTAATTAAGATAAAAACTTGATGAAATTTTTGTGACATGATTATAAAGGAAAACCTTGGCGGTACAATCCTTTTGACTTAACAAGAAATCATTTTATAATTAAAAATATTAATGGCAAAGTTCTTTATTTTACTATTATGATGGGTTTAATATTATAATGATCAAAAAAACGAGTGCGCTTTATACCGGACGACTGAAGTAAAACTTCTTTAGCTCTATCCATCTATATGTACCTATGTATATGAAAGAGGATGTAATTTAGTTAAGCACCATTTAATAGCAACATTAAAGACATTCGAAGAAATAAGATTGATCACCATCACCATGATATAGACTTATTTCTATTATATTAAGGATGAACATCCTTCTGGATATCATTATAGGATGAGATCAGATCGGAAATGGTTGGGCAGGGAAGGTAACGTGCAGGGGAGTCTCCGTGTACACGTTAAAGGGATCCCTCAAACCTACACTTGGGTCACAAGAGGCACTGCTCTGCTTCCTTCCTCTACAATACGATTGCCTCGATACCCCCACGGTTAATCCATGGAGCATTGCAAAGAAATCCGTCTCTTTTAGATTTCAAGTTCAAGCACTGTGTGAGTTAATCCAGTTATGAAAGATGACAAACGAGCAAAACCACTATTATTGAAGTACGCCCACTGGTGAGCCATCACTCACCCTGATTTGTCTTTGTACATATAATTATATATAAGTACTATGATTCCGTAGAATTGAACTTTAATTTGTATTCAATTTTATTCACTTTAAACGTAGTATATTTATTATGTATTTAAAATCGTACAAAAATGAAATGCAATTACGAAATAAAAAATCACCGTTCGCGTAATTTTAGCAAACTTGCAAAGGAACTGCTGACTGAGATATACATATTTTATGTGGCTATGAGAGGAAGAGAGAAAGAAAATGTGTGCTTCTAACTCTCTCTCTACTTGTACAATAATATACGAAACGTAACTCTCTCATTCTATCGTTACTATCTTATATATCACCTTCTCAACTTCGGTTCACATTATTCAGAACGCTCTCGTCATGCATGCACCACCTTACTCCCCAAGTCAAGCATGCGTAAAGAAGTTTTACTTCAAAAGTAAGCTATTTTCGTTTACGGTGTCGAATTCACTTGAACAATATTTTAGGATTAGGTAATATTGAACGTAAAACGTTATAACAAATTAAATGTACTGGGAAGTTCATTTGTCGTTCAGAATATGCCATACATAATTTTCGTATAAGGGACGAATAACAATATACTGCCAAAATCGATGTTCAAGCCTATACACTGAAAGTGGGGTAACGTTGTTTACATCACCATGGTCGAAACTTATTCTGATGGGGCAAAACGATGACCTACCGCGAATGACCGTTACACAGGTGAAAGTCGCACGTCATCGGAATTTCAAATGATCCATTCACTATTTTAATGTGTTTGGTAAAAAGGTTCCAAAATTAAGTATTGCGATTATACTCGTATATTACTAGCTAGCTATTACTAGCTATATTACTAGTTACACTTTGTTCGCGTAAAATTTGGTGTTATTGTTTAAATTTGTAACAGATTAAGTGTTTTTGTGTGTTACCCTAAATCTTGTGCCATAAATAAAGGTACCCTATGTTATTACTTATACAATCACCTATCTGCCTTTGTAAGTTCCATCAAAATCAGTTCTGCCGATTCAAACTTCTACAGACTACCTCTGTGCCAAGTTTCACGTTAATAGTAAAGAAAAAGGAAGGACTTTCAAGTAAATTTATCGAGACCCCCTTAATCCGGTGCTGTGGCAAAATTCGTTCTTAGCGAACGCCTACTAACTAAAAACTACTGCCGAATTTCATCTTTGTCCGTCCCATGGTTGCCGAGATTCCGTGTAAGATTGGTTTGTGTGAAGGCACACCAAGGTGAAAAGTTTCGGTGAGGAACTGTGAAGTATAATTATCATCATTTAATACCATAACATTTATTCGCTTATAACCAGCAACAATCGTGCTCGATTATATACCCCTGGGAGAACCTAACGTTATCCCGTATTTGTACCAAAGCCCGCTAAGATTGCAGAGGATGTGGTTATAGGGTGTGTTAAGAAGACCAATTGCCGTCTGACGTCATCCCCGGACTGCCCACAATCTCACGTCTAATATCAGTAAGTGATATTAAACGGGACCCAATGTTTTACATGCCTTCCGAAACACAGAGAAGGTCGGATACTTGAAAACCAGTGTTAGAATAAGGCACTTATCTATCACCCGCCCGCTAAGTTATGGTAGCATTAATGTTTCATTTGATGATGATCGGTTTCGAACGTAAAAGTAAGTAAAACTATCGAGAATGTTCATGCTAGGCCCTCTGGTTACTTTCCACTATGGAATGATTCGCTGTATGTTCAAATTTTCTCCAGTCTCTCGCACCGTACGCGAATATTTTTTTTTCGGTTTTTATATTAGATATTTACGTTTCTATGTACAGTGCCCATCCGAAATTAAAATGACAGACATTGACACATAGATGAAAGGAACAAAAGTCTCCTGATTGCCCAAAAAGAAAGATTCCTTAATAGGATATCTAGAAACAATACCGCTTAAACGGCGCAAACTCACAAAACAAATTGCGAACGTTTCTAAGAACTAGACCAAACTAAACGTCAGATAGAATAGCAAAACAATAGAATGCCTAGGCGTTTGATGAGACATAGGATCTACATCCGTTTCCGGACGGCAAAATAAGACGTGACCAAAATTCGAAGCCTCACACAGTGTTGCCAACATCAACAACACTAAAGTCCTCAAAATTATTAGTCATCTAGCTAAAAACCCGCGCTGAATTTACGATTCACAATTTTTTTGTGTTTTTACTGTCATCGCTTTCTTAGAAATAAAGAATAGATTTGATAGATATGGCAAGATAGATATAATTTTACACGATTTTTCAGAAAAATCCTCAGATTAAGTAATTATTTTAGATTCATTTTAACACCAGAAAAAATTGATATAATGAATCGTGTACTTTAGGATTCTTCCAACTATTTACACGATGTTTTGAGAAAAAATTGACAAAAAAAGATTTTTTTTTCAAATTCCATTTGTCACCAGAAAAAAACACTATAAAAATGTATATTATGAGTTGTTCACTTTAGAGTTCTGTAAACTATAATTAACGTAAGCAAAATTAATAATGTACCAGTTAACAAGACACAGTAAAGAGCAGATGTGCTTAAAATATTCCCGTTAATCTTAAGCATCAGAAACCATAATAAATGTGATATGATATCGTAAAACATCTAGTGAGATGTTGCCTTAGGGTGGTAGGTTTATACATTACATGCCTCATTTCTAACAACAATTTTACAGCACTATAAAATTCTTCTCCATATTTGTATTAACACATCTATTTACGCGAATAATTCATCTCGGTACTTAAATTTCACACTATCGGGTACTAATTTGTACCAAAGTAATGTTTTATGAGTGTACTCATATGAGCGAATAGAAATGTTAATTAACTTTTGACCGTGGCTTCATTTGCCTTTCCCAAACTTACGTTTTAATATTATTAACTAGTTTTTAGCCGCGACATCGTCCGCGTAAAATTACTACGAACTATAGCCTTCTTCGATAAACGGGCTATCTAACACTGAAAACAATTTTTCAAATCGGATCAGTAGTTCCTGAGATAACGCGTTCAAGCAAACAAACAACCTCTACAGCTTTATACATTAGTATAAGAGTATAGGATACGTGAAGCGAAAACATCCGGTACTATTTCACGAAAATTACGCATACGGAGGAGTATTAATTTGGCATAATTATTAAAATGAAACCACACGCACACTAATGCCAGACGATTTACATACACATGCATACATTGTATTATAGCATGGTGTCAATGCGTAGTTAATGCAACCATCACAAAATAACAATGTATTTTGTTAATTGTGAATGTGATTAAATTGTCAGATGTCGCTGAACTACGAATAAAAATAATTGTAGACAGTTTTAAATAAGAATATCAGGATATGGTACGCGAATCTTAAGATTTTTGGCTGAATTTCGACCAACTGACAATCTCTAGTTAAATTTAATCCTTATTCGTACTAAAGTGATGAACTTATATTAATTCAAACTCTAAGGGTGAAATTTACGTGTAAAGATATTTCAGTCTAAAAATGCACGCCCCTCTACTAATTAAATGCAAGGATTGCTAATGTGTACAGCGTTTGTATAGTTAACTCAAACTCAATTACGCACTGCAAGCCAATGATATTGGCGAGATTGCGTATTTGCGTCTACACGCTATTTGGCATATAAAGATGAATACTTTGGAGCGGCGTGCATTTTTAGACTGTACGCACTCTACATGTATATGTTCTTTCACAAATTTACCCTAAAATGGGGTTTCGCTGTAGAGATGGCAACATCGCTGGTAAATTATTCCTTTGATTTATTTGCGAACGTGCATCGTTGCGGGGCGTAAATACATATTACATGACATCCATTGGCGGATAATTAAACAATGCTAAGTTTGGAGGGAAAATAGTTATACAATAGTTTACTTTAATCACTTCTGAGGCCCTGGCACGAACATTTCGAACCGTTCGAATTAGAAGAATCGACTGTATTAAGGATAAAAATAGTCGTGCTAGGCCCACAGGAGGCAAGTCTTTATCGAGACATTACTCTAATACTGTACCCAGACATAGCTCAAAGTGTTTGTACATGTTTGTCCTTGAAGTCTACAAAGTTCTACAAAACTTTGTGTAGTTACACAAAGTTCCTGGCCACACTATATGATCACTGAAATGATCATTCAAAAAAAGCTATGTCGAGCCCCGGCATTAGCAACTTAATTAAATTTTGATAGCTCTAATGTGCGAGTAGGACAAATGTAGCCTCTCTCTTTCATCCCTACAAATAATAATATTTATAGGGATGAAAGAGAGAAGTTAAATTATATTCCCAAATCTCAATATATTTTTTACGTTGTTATTCTGTTAATTGCTTTCGCTTCATGTAATGACACGTTCATGACTCTTAATGACATACGACTTTATTAAAAAGCTTCCAATAAGGGTAAGGCTGCTTACCAACTGAACGTTTATTTGAGGCCTGCGTCGATAGCAAATCATCGCCCGTTATGACTATTTTTAACTTTTGTTCAACTTTTATTCGCTCTGAGCCGTTGAAGCCATGTGTAGTGGCTGTCACTTAGCGGCTTATATAAACTTGTATTTTAATACTAAGTAGTTATAGCCTGTCCACTTGTTTGACCTTTAGATACTAAGAAACTTCAAAATGGCTTTTCGGATTTTGATGAGACTTACATTCATAAATTAGACTTTATCATGCTATTACAATCTAAACAAAATTTAATGAAAATGCACAGAGTGTGTCAAAAATTAACAAGAGATTGAAACTTAGACTTTCGTGAGCTGAATTTATACATATTATAAAACGGCTTTCAAAGTTACGTGTATGTTATATCAAAATTGTCCGACTAGTTTCGAACCGATACGAGGTCCTTATTTATGAGCTCGCTATGAAGCGGTGCCGCAGGGACCGCTTGGTGTTTTATACTACGTAAGAAATTAAAAATTGAATGTATAAACATTGTTTTTTTTGGTCATTTATCCGTATCGTTGTCAGTTGGATTTCTAATTTACTGTAACCTTAAATATGTTCTTTTTATGTTTTTTTAATAATACATATGGCCTATACCATACCCAGCAATAGGAGACAAAAGGCTTTGGATGATGATGTTGAAAGTTTTATCCGTCACAGCGGTTGAAAAACGTTAGGTTTAAGCGCAGCCTTACGCGTAAATCATATAGCGGTTCATCGTACAGTTAGGTCCTTTATTCTGCCAATACTATGCGATGTTTCCTCAAGCAATGAGTCAGATTCGAGTGATGAGTTATTAACATCACGGAGTTTATTGCACTCGTTTCTACTGTCAGTTGGTTTAGCACATTGACCTACTTCCGTTGTTTAAAATTCTTTTGTAAATATACTTAATAATTTACCGTTCGTATGGTAAAAAAATTCAAGATCCTTGAAACAATTAGCGTTATTTTGCACTAATTCGTTGACTGGGGGCTTACTCCTTTAAAAGATTCCACTATGTTTTTGTTTTTGATTCGATCTTGTTCTTGGTTCATTTATTCTTATATCATTCGTATACATAATAACAGTCATATTATTTATATGACTGCAATTAATGTTATTAGGAATTACATAAACATATATTACTCTTCCTAAAACATATTAGCTAGGGCGAATACAAATTAAAACCCTTAAAATTTTACAAAATCATTCAAGCAAGAGGAGGAGCTAAACCGTGGCCGGCAATCGAGTCGATTAGTAGGTTAAGCAGTTTTCACCGCGGCCGGGTGATGGATGGGTGACCCATTCTAACGCTGCTTTTCAAATATCCGACTTCCTCCTTGTTTCGAAAGGCAAGTATAACAGAGGGTCCCGATTAATGGCTCTGAGTGATATTAGTCATAAGATTGTGGTGGTCGGTCAGTCAGAGCCACATCAACGGCAATTTCTAGAAAAGTCCACAACTGTGCGCTTTTCTAGAAACTATTTACCTCGCAAAATTTCTCTGTGGAATCAATTACCAGCTTCGTTATTTCCGAACATATGCGACTTAGGGACCTTAAGAAAAGAGCATACTCATTTCTCAAAGGCCGGCAACGCAGTTGCAGTTATCCATGGGCATAAGTAGTCACTTAGACGAACCGCCTGCCCGTTTTCTCCTTGATTTATAAAAAAAACATTAAACTGACCCTGGCATTAAGCCGGGATAACACTAGGTAGAAGAAGATTTTAAGCTCGCGGGTAACAGACAGTAGTATTAGAAAAAAAAATACTTAATTTAACCAATTAAGCAATATCAACAAAAAATAATCTTATTTGATTCAGGCAAAACATCATTTCTTATTTTAAACTGTTACAAGTTTTACTAACCTTTATTTGACCACATAATCTTTTACCGGTGTTATATAAAAAACTAATTTTAAATCATTCGTATGCGTTTGGAATCAATCACAATGTGATATACTAATCGTTTAAAAAGTAGCTTCCGACACAAATACATTTATGCAAAAACGTTTATAGATTTCATAATAGCTTTAAACGCGGGTCAGGTTATATCAATCTTTTATAAAAATATATATTTATAGAAGATTGAGAAACTGATCTGCTATCTATATCTGTACTAATATATAAAGCTGAAGAGTTTGTTTATTTATTTGCTTGAACGCGCTAATCTCAGGAACAACTTATTCGATTTGAAAAATTCCTTCAGTATTTGATAGCCCATGTATCGAGCTCTCAAGCACCCACCAGAGTGGAGCTGGGTCAGCAGCTTTCGACAGCACGACCCTTGTTCAGTGACCGGACCAAGGCCATCGTTTGGGGCATGCAAAACCGCGCGATACAGGTGTGTGTATTGTCTTTTGATATACTATATATAACTGACAAATTACATCAAAATTCGTTTAGTAGACTTTACGGGAGAGAGTAAAGAAAGGTATCCACATCTTCACACAAACAGAAATACTTGAGTGTGATTGGAGCGTTCGTTTGCAACGACTATTTGTTTGACAAGATGTGACGTCATACATTCCGGTTGCTATTCAGTGTGACGCGTGATTTAGGTCTTTACTTTCACTGTTTTATATTTACAGAATAATAAAGAATGTGACATATTTTAGTGATTCCACCTGAATTTAGTGATATTTAAACCTCTGTCAACTATCCAGTATAATGATTTATTAGGATTTCTCTTAGTGGAAACTACCCTATTGTGATCAGACGTAAAATAGACGTTTATCTTCTCTCTCTTTAGTATCTCTATCTTATTTCTAACATAAATGTCCCAAGGCTGGGAAAAGGCATCCCCACTCTTAGACCACACATTACTCGATACTTAATATAGAATGAAGTAGCGTTGTACGCGCAGATCTTTCAAGCTACGCAACGGATTTTAATTCGGTTTTCACCGATAAACAGAGCGATTCTAGAAAGAAGGTTTATATCTACAATAAATTTATGTTACAGAAGATAAAAGCCGACAATTTCAATGATTTGTAACGAGATGTCGCAAAAAATCTATTTTTGTGCACTTACGTTGCTTGCGTTGGCTAAACCTTACGAGCTAGAAAAAAGTAATGTATTACGGAATAGTACATCTTAAAACGATCTATAATAAAGTCCTCGATGTGATATGGCTATCTCCTAAGTACAACCCACGGGAACCAGTTTTATCTTTTACATATTACAAAAGAACTATAAACTATCTACGAAGCTATTTTAAAGAGTACCGCATTGATCCTTATCCATTTTTATACGCTAGATACTTTGCACGTTATATGCAGATCAAAATTGCCCTTTACAGCATATAATTAAAATGATATAAGAGATTTAAAAAGGGGAGGCAGAACTGGCCAGCGGCGGGCGCTCGCTGGCCTAAGCGACCAATAGATGGCGCTATAATTTAATATAAAAAATAGGCCAACGTTCGGGCAGGACAACGTTTGCCGGGTCCGCTAGTATACGAATATTTTAATATATAATAAGCTATGAATTATCATGGCGTCTTTTTGATGTAACGCCTTGCCGAATAAACAGCTATACTTGAGCGTTATTAAAATGGGGGCTTGAAAAATTTAACATTATGAAAATATTAACCAATCGTATGTATTTTAGTCATTCCACTTGATTTGTGTAATATTTATCTCAACTACTGAGGACAAAAATTTATTAGGATTTATTTTAGTGGTAGTTAACTAACCTATTAGTTAATGAAGCCTTTTATAGGCATACACAACATTCGCATGCAAAAATACATTAGAATATATGTACGCTAACGATGTTGACATGTTGAAATCTTATTATCTAATAAATATTAATTGCTAAAACAGTATCTTAGGAAACTTAACTATTAATAACATCTCTAAAAAGAAAAAGATTAATAATATAAAATAGTTAATGCCATATATTACCCAACCATTCAAAGTTAGATAAATACATACATATAGATAACACGCCCAGAATCGAGACGGGAGTCGAACCCACGATTGCTGGAGCGGAAGGCAGGGTCACTGCCCACTGCGCCAACGGGCCAGTCGTTTTCTTTGTACCTTTGGTTTTGTTGACAATGTTTTGTCGTTTTCAGGGGATGTTGGACTTCGACTACATATGCAGGCGCGCGGAGCCGTCCGTGGTAGCGATAGTGTACCCCTTCACCGCTGATCACAAACAGAAGTACTACTTCGGCAACAAGGAGGTCTTCATACCGGGTAAGTGTCTTTATGACCGAGCTCTCTGAAAAGTAATTAGCAGTAAATGAATTTGGCCGAGCCACATATTTTGACTACAGTGTAGAGTCAGTGAGGCTATGTGTAGAGTAATGACGTTTAGAGTTAGAGCCTGACTCTAATAGGGGTCTGAAAACTTTTTCACAGTGAGCCATATGGTCTCTTCGTGGCAACTGCTTACATGAAAATGTTTTGGTGGGATTTATTTTTTCTAATACATATATTTTATTACTGAATTCCCAATTAGGTTTTAGCACGCTCTATCAATAACGAAAATTTCTTTAGGGGCAGACAGACGCATGAACGTAGAGAACAAAATTATAGGCGTTGCTTGTAGTACTACGGAACCCTAATAAAGTAACTTACTTTAAATAATTTCTTCCGTTTGCCTTTCCAGTGTTCAGCGACATGGATGTAGCCATGAGGAAACACCAGGAAGCGACTGTACTTGTCAACTTCGCGTCCCTGCGTTCCGCATACGACAGTACAATGCAGGTATATACTTATCCCTTACTTACAATTTTCTTCATCCTTCTACCTAGTGTTATCCTGGTCTAGTGCCCGGGTTCCTCTTAGACATCCATTCTCCCCTCCCCCCCAGAGTCACGCGTTAATATTTTTATATACAAACATTACGCCAAATGAAAAGCGCTAGAATCGTGTACATACATAAACCTTTGGTGAAGGATTGAAATTTAACATTAAGTACTCTAGTACTGGATATTGCAGTCACAGGATTAAATGTAGGCAGATAATAGCCACTGGTCTTATAACGTGGCGTAATATGCGGCTTGCACCGCCTAGTTCCCACAGCCGTATTAAAATTAGTCTACCTATAAAGGTCACTGGGCAAGAAACCTAAGGCCGACGTGACTGCCATTGAGTCCAGTTATTAATTGATATTAGATTATAATACAGGTGATAACAATCGAGATCTAATGTAGAGCACGAACTTTATAAGTCGTTTGTTTGAACATTGATTTTTAATCTACTTACAATATACTTTATAGAGTCAAGCGTTACTTTGCGGAGATCTATGATAAGCATGGATAATTGAATTATGATTTAACACTGCATTGCAAAGTATTGAAATATACTCTATGTATTACATAATATTTGTTGTTGTATTACAGGGGGCAAACGAGTACGCGGTTAGCGACGACCAATGAACATCGGCACCACCAGAAAGCTCGCCAATGCGTTGCCGGCCTTTAAATAGGGGTTTAGGCCATCAGGAACTTTCACAAAGCGAACGAAACGGAGATCTATATAAAATATATTATATGCTTAAACGATAATTTAATTTTTTTTGCTACCTTTAAATATTAATTTTACATATTATTATTTTTTATTTACTTTTTTGAACTGTTTACCTTGAGGTTGATGTCATACCATTCTGGAGAAAAACTTCCACGCCTGTTAAATAAATAAAATATACAATCACAAATGATATTTACATGTTGTATGAGGAATCATATAAAGTGATTGACATTTCTGTATATGGAAATTTTTATCGGAAGCGGTTAACTGTCATTTATGATAATTCTCGTTTTCCGTTTACTCTGGAAAGTTTTGCTTCATAGCTACATTTATAGGAGTATACAGGTAAGTGTTGCAAAACATATAAATATAGACCATATGCATACATACATATGTATCGTAAATTAATGAGGTGATCGTAGCTCAATGAGTGGCCGGCATTTGACTCAATCGCTAGGTTAAGTAGCTGTTACCATAACCAGGTGATGGGTGATCAATTCTATCACTGGTTATTAAATATCTGACCTCCTCTGTGTTTCGGCAGGTACGTAAAGCAGTGAGGCCCGATTAACGTTACTGAGGGATATTAGTCGCGAGATTGTAGAGATTGTGGGGGTTCCGGGGATGATGTCAGATAGCAATCGGTAATTTTAACTCTCCCCAGACTCGGTCCCTGGTACTAGACCGGGATAACGCTGAGAACAAAGGTACTTTTTAAATATATCCTGTTTGTACATTAAATATAATATACTGTTTCGAAAATCTGCTAAAAAAACCATTTTGATATATTTGAAAATATACACTTTTATTTACCTAATTAATTTAATGTGCATAAAAATGTTATTAGTTGACTAAATACGGTCGTATTGATTTAAGCCTAAAAATTGTGAATATTATATGAAAAGCTAAATACAGTAACTTGTTACTATTCCAATCCTAAAAAGGTAAAGGTATGCAAAACGTAGGAACCTTTATAATATAGTCAAATGTATTACTTTGTCGTCATGAATCTACTTTATCAGTCCCAGTTTCTCAATATAAGCGACAGGGCCTATAATTTTATTTTGTTCTCACAATAGTGCCATATTATCTCATATTAAACGTCAAATGCTGATTGATCGTTTTTCCAGGCTGAGAATACGGCTTTGCGTGTATTATATCAAATCCACATCTCGAGTTAAGTGATATTACATACTAATTTCGCAGCAATTTTGTTAGAAAATATGTTTTTTTTTAGAATATTAGACAATATTTTAGATAATTTACCCCTTTTCTCCTTTCCATCTACGTTAATTTCTTTTTCCATAAGGTTACATTTTAAAAATTTTAAATTGTCAAAAGCGCCTAAGGTTACAATAGAAATAATTGAATATGGTGCTAAAGTATTCTTATATTTCTTTTCTTGAATTCCATACCTTTTCCCGACAATAACAAACATAAAAAAAAATCGAAGCGAAGTCAGTTCAGCCGTTCTCGCCTGATGTCATGACCAAGGGAAATAGGGAATCTTTATAAATAAACAAGCACAAGCCTAAATTTCAGACAACGAGAACAGACTAACATAAAAAAGCATTCGATCGAATTCAAGATTTCCTATGTTTTATAAAATTCTGCTAGAAATAGATTTAATATGCAAGCTACTTTGTACAATAGTCTTTTTCCATATGACTAACATTGGTAATATTTCAGACATTGATGGAATATAATAACATTTCTTAACGGCGCATTAATGTAATGGATGATTTCAATAATCATTCTTGAACGCAAGACTGATGATCGATTGCGAGTTGCGATTAGGTTTTGCTCTTTTATGGTACGACAATCAATGGTGGACTGTGGAGTAAGTTTTATTTATCAAGAAACTAGCGGATCCGGCAGTCATCCCGCCCGAACGTTGGGTTACTTACTATTTACTACTTCCTATTATGCTATAATAATAGGCCGGCTGACCCGTTGGCGCAGTGGGCAGTGACCCTGCCTTCTGTTCCGGGGGTCGTGGATTCGATTCCCACCTCGAGTCTGGGTGTAATATCCATATGTATGTATTTATATATTTCTAAAAAAAAATATTTGTGTAGTACCTCTTTCTCACAAAAGATCGGCGTGAAGTGGCGGTAATGTGGTCACGTCATGTGATGGTATTGTTGTCGCGTTTCGTTCGGTTTGTGAGAGTTCCCGGTGGCTTAAACCCCCATTTAAAGGTCGGCAATACATTTGTGAGGTTTCTGGTGGTGCAGATGCCCATGGCCATCGGTAGTCACTTAAGTGATAATTCACCTACTCATTTGCCCCTTGTAATATAAAAATAACGTGACAAAAACAACCCTCTAATATGGCTCTTAGTGTCACATTTATCATACATTTGTAAAAGGAATCAACACTTATAGGATAATAGGGTACTTCGGCCGTTGACCTAAAATCGTGAATTTTCTCAAGAATCAATATCTTGAAGTACAATTGCAAGAAAAGATCGAAAACTGTAAATTCAATTCAATAAAGAACTTCCGGTGATTGTTAAAGAAACCTTATGAAAAGTATAAATCTCACAATAAACTGGTAAAGCATTGACGTGATCGTACGGAACCCTCAGTGCGCGGGCCTGACTCGCACTTGCTCGGTTCATTTCATTATATGTAAGAAATGTACCTATACTTTACAAATATAGAATATGATTATTATAAAATTTTGTTTGTTATAGATTTAATCAAAGAAGATGTCTAAGAAGAACGGATTGGAGACGCCATTGGTCAGCAATAAGTCTGATGCTACAGAAACTACGCCTCTCGTACCCAAGCCAGTAAGTGTATACCTGGCGTTAAGCTTAACCACAGATTACTAAATAGTTACTACGTAAGCTTAACGTTATTAGGATCCTATTATTCATATTTTAACATAAAGTAGGGGACCAGAGGGCCTAGCAAGAACATTCTCGATAGTTTTGTTCACTTTTACGTTCGAAACGAAACGTCAAATGATGGTTCGTGCTTCCATTTTCCAATACTTACAGGGCCGTAACGTCGAGGATTCGATACGTGCGAGTTCTGATTTCATTCGTGTTAGCAATATGTAGCAACGATGATATGTAAAACGGTACACGTTAATGTATCACTTGACGTTCGGAATGTAAAAGTAAGTAAAACCATCAAGAATGTTCGTGTTAGGCCCTCTGGTCCGATACTTTAAGATAAAATATGAATAATAGGATCCTAATAACGTTAAGCTTACGTAGTAACTATTTAATAATCTGTGGTAAGAACTTGATACAATTTAAAAACAAATCTGGAATAACAGCATAAGCAAACCTACTAAGTACAATGTCCCATTGCGACATACGTTCATTTACAAAATTTAATAAATATTACTACTACAATTTTGGAAGTGAAATACGTAGATACACAGACACACGTAACACTTTTATTCAAAATCATTACAGCTAAGTGTTACAAAACAAATGTACAGAAGAATTGTTTAAATATATTACCTTAACTCCGAATACAGATTGATAGTACAAATCAATCACCTTTGATGGATTCTTAATTTTCACTCGAGGACCTTAAAAATTTCTTTGCTAAAGACCGATCCATTGCTTGGGTCAATTGCTTGGGGCAATTCTTGCACCAACACTTTATATGTATATAAAGATGACACCGTTCCATGCGTGAACGGCTGGACCGATTATGCTGATTCTTTTTTTGTTATGTTCGTCATTGTTAGAAGAAGGTCCTCATGTAAGAAAAAATTAAAATAACTGTCCGGATAATTAGAAAACTTAAGAATACTTAACCGTCATATTAAATTATTTCTATACATATAAAAACGCGCATAGCTGCCGAACGACTCAACCAAAATTGATAATTATTTTATTGATGTGTTCGTTATTGTTAGGAAAAGGTTTGTATATATAAAATGTACCATCTAATATGAAATCTCGGAAACTGCGGAACGTACAATGACGAAATTTGATCGGCAGGTAGACTTTTTTATTTTCTCCACAGGATAAACGCCCGTACGATTTTGAAAGTGTTGTATGATATCTTTCTTTCTTTTCACTCTTCCTTTCTTATTCCTCCGCCAAGATATTTTTAGAATAAAGAGGTCTAGTGAATATCGAGGAATTAGCAATTACGGAATATTACGGAACCCTAAAAAAGCAAAAAATTCTATTTCATTGAACTATAGATGTACCTGTTACTTCTATTCCAGAGTACGGTAACTGAAAAGTCAACATTTCCAGGGATGGAAAACATTTTTTCAACGCTTTAGAACCAGAAGTGTTAAATTCGTAAAACTGACCGATCCCAACATCCATGAAAAAGGTTTTACATTTAATATTTTACAAAATCGAATGGAAATGGAAAACCTTTTGTTGAAAAAAAAAAACTACAGCACCAATATGTGGATAAGTTTTTGCGAAAACAATTTTTTTTGTCAAACGTTTGTTTAATGAAAAATACAATGAAGGGAATAAAATAGTACAATTCTCTCTCAATAGTCCGCGTAAATTTAGGTAAAAAAGAGATTCAATTTTAGCGTGATCATATATAGCCTTTAACCTTCTTCGATTAGTGGGCTATCTAACACTGAAAGAGTTTTTCAAATCGGACCAGTAGTTCCTGAGATTAGCGGGTTCAAGCAAACAAACAAACAAACTCTTTAGCTCTATATGTTAGCATAGAATTATAAATCTAGATGGGACATTAGAGTGATGAAACGTCATTGTAATTAATTAAAAATGAGCCCGGAGGGCTCGCAGATGCGTTACCGGCCTTTGAGAAATGAGTATGCTCTTTTCTTGAAGGTCCCTAAGTCGTATCCGTTCGTAAATACCTAAGCTAGCAATTGATTCGCTTGCGACCGGGTGATAGACTGGTAACCCAATCTAATACTGGTTTATATTTGACCTCCTTCGTGTTTCGGAAAGCACGTAAAACAGTGCGACCCGATTGCGAATCGGTCATCTTAACTCGCCTCACAACCTCTGCAATCTAAGTGGACCCTGGTACTAGACCGGCATAATGCTTGGGGAAGATGAAATTTTTATAATTAAGAATTACCCATTAGAAACACTTATAGATAATAAATTAACCATTGACTTTATAAGGTGTAAGGACTAATAAAATTACTAATCAAAAAGGTTAATATTTTAACATTTTCCCTTAAAGGAATATTATTGTTATTGTTTTTTATAAGTTGTGGGAAGGCACACAAAGGTGGAAAGTGCCGGAGAATTTTCGACTAGGAATGAAAGGAGTGAAGGTCGATATGCTCAAATACCGCAAAGGAAGATTTTAGTGTCCGGGCTAGTTGGAGTTGCCCGGGGCGGCCACGCCTCGTCGACAGTTCTTTGTCGGAAGGTTTATATATAGTAATCGTAAGTAGAAACTTCGCTAGCGTGAGTTAGTTTATATGGAGATTTTCAGTGTTAGTACTGCGGTCGTCGTCATCCGTACAGCGCCATCTAGTTTGTTTGGTGTAACCTTTTCCACTCGACATCATTGCCATCTCATTATGTAGTAGCAGCTACAAAGTTTTATTTCTCAGGCAAAGAATATGGTTATTTGGAATAGCACGGTTTATTACCAAGCGTTATTCCGTTACTTGTTAACTAAGAGTTATTATTATTATTGTAAAATTAAAAATTAATAGACACGACGGTTGTACAAAAGAGTTTGATGATAAAGTGGTATAATTTATAAATGGACGGGTGTACAGAATGATGAATATTTTACACGAACGAAAAATTTCGCGATTGAAGAGCAATTCAACAAACAAATGACCGAGTTTATGCTCTCCGCTGTCAGAAAGCCCTTCAAATAATCGCCTACCTTCATTTATTTGATGAAAGATTTCCGGCTCAGGTGCTTTAAAATTCTGAATAATACGTTCCAACTTTTTAATGGTATGGAAAGAAATGGAGGAAAACATCTATTTGAGCCATTTTTTATTGATGTATATAGATCGGTTTTTGAATAATATCACATATTGTGGAAAATGTTTATATAATCTAAGTTGTACATTACTTTCTAGAAGGTACCTGTATACTCTTTATTTATATTTCTAATTACTTATTAAAAACCAACGGTAAAATTAACATTAAAACAGACAAAGAAACTAAAAAAAAATCAACATAATTACATGGTATAAAATGAAGTTGCTTCCCAGCGTTGTACGCGCTCTACAAACGCATCTTTCAAACTATGCAATGGATTCTAATGTCTATCTCCTAAGTATAACCCACAGACACCATTTTTATCTTTTACATATTACAAAAAAATAATGAACTAATTACGAAGTTATTTTAAAGAATACTGTATGAAACCTTATCCATTTAAATACGCTAGGTACTTTGTGCATTTTGTGAGGATCAAAATTGTCCTTTACCATTAAATTGAATATCTTAGATGATATGAGACGTTTAAAACACAGTGGCAGAGCGGGAAGGCGCGACGGCGGACGCTCTGTGGCGTTAGCGACCAATAGATGGCGCTATAGTTTGATATAAAAAAATAAGCCAACGTTCGGGTAGGACAACGTCTGCCGGATTCGCTAGTAAAATATAACAGAAAAAGCTGGGTAAAACATGGTTTCTTCAATAACACTCAATAAATGCGCCTATCTTCGAAACTGAACGTCTAAAACGCTGAACAGAAGAAAGTGACAAGATGGGAGGAGATTATAAGTACTAATTAAGATAAAACTTTGGCTTTAACATGATTAGTCTATTAATAAATCTTGTAAGGAAAGTGTCACTGTTTGTTTATACCGCTAAAGATAAAACCACAAAGTAAAATGATAAAGTGTTCTGGCAAGTGGCCTGGACCGTGCCCTATCAACCCCCGCGTTTTTGTTTCCCGATGATCGATGTTGTTCAGTAAAGATCAACATGATAATTCATTTTTGTACTCTATTTCCCTTTACTTTTAAGTCCTTTTTGTTACAGTCGTTGTTAGTCACAAAATGCATCGTCATAACTATTTTTTGTACTTTTGAATTTATACGTAACTTTTCAATCACAGCATCTCTCGAGTATCGAGTATCGTGTATATTATTTGTATATATTGTGTTATATTCTATAGCCTCGACAACTTGTAGTAGTGGGGGATCCCTCGATTAAAGGAGAGGCGGTTCATAGAGGACATCAAAAATTTTTCAAAGTATTCGTAGTATTCTGAAAAAACGTTCATTTAAACAAACTAATAATACTCAGAAAAATAATACACAGAACTGGAAACATCATCGGCTGAGCAAAGCTTTTGGTACAATTATTCCGACAATTATTCCGAAGATACTCGTTTTGCCACAAAACTGTCTGTGTCTTATGCCGGAGTCAGACATAGCTTTATTTGAATGAAAATTTCAATGATCATGTAGTGTGAGGGGGACTTTGTGTAGCTGCCCAATGTTTTTTAATTGGATTCTTTGGGAATTTTTCAATATAGTAGACAGGCACCTACAAGAATGACCTTGCCTCGTTAGAGCAGTGCTGAGTAACCAGCTGCCACTGACGGTTTTTGAAGACGTTTATAACTAGAGTTAGTCATGATTGTAATTTAAATAATAAAATTATATGTTCCCCGATTCGCGACAACCTCCACGCGGTTCAGCGCTCGGAGGCGTCAGTATACGTCCAATAACTCCTCCGAACACGGTATCCGTGGACTTAGTCCCATAGGAGGCACTCGCGGAGTACCAACTCTCGATCGGAAGCCCAACTCGGAGCATCGCAAACGGCTGAGCCTCGGCTCGCCCCAAACCCCCCGCCCTTTAACGCTGCGAAGGTCACTCTGACCAATAGCATTACACGTTCAGAAAAAAGATGCATTGACTTATCTTCAGTAAAAGGTTTATTGTAATCTGTGTTAAGTGTCTATCAGTTTTGCCACCATGATAATCATGACCTAAGAAGAATGTTATTGGCCGGTCTGTAGTGTCAAATCGCGATAGCAGTGCTACCACCATTGATAAAATATGGCGAACCTTTTTTTGGCGATTGCTATTTAAGAAATGTGTAAAATATATCTGAGATAGTTCATTCAGGTCCTTAAGACCGGAATAAAAACCTACTCGGAATAAATACAGGTGCAGCCAAGAGTTTATTTATTTATTTTTTTTGATATCACACACTAGATCATTTTGTAGGCACGATCGAACTTATATAGACATGGTAAGAACAGGAAGCAAATATCTATCTGAGACTTATTGGTTGTTTCGTCTGTATATCTGCCTAGTCTATGATTTGGTTTATCGTCTCTGATATTGACTAAAATTTTGATTTCCTCTGAAAAATTGCGGTGTACACTGACTGAGTTGACTATAAACAGATTTTATATATATTATTATACAACAGGTATGCCTAATGAAGCCCAATGCTTATCTAGGACACGGTAGGATCTGGAGGTAATGAACAGGAAAATGGCGTGTCTTGTGTCGATGGTTACTAAATTTTCCACCTATTTCGAAATAATATAAACTTTCAAGGAGGTCGTAACTTAATCAGGGAGCAGCATTAGAGTTGATAGTTAGGTTAAGCAGTTCTTGTCGCGGTCGTATGATAGATGGGTGACCCACTCTAACACTGATTCTTAAAATCATCGATCTCCTCCGTGTTTCGGAAGGCACGTAAAACAGTTGCTCAGAGTGTCATTAGCCATAAGATTGTGGCTTTTATTTTGTTTGTTTTTTGGAAGCGGTTTTTGTTTCATTAAAAAAAAATATTTTAAATTTCGGTCACAATATGGCAGCCATTATAAATTTTATAATCCGTTTAAAGGGAGTAAACTGAATTTATTTGTGGAAGCAAACCCCTTTTAAAGGGTAACCGGTGTAAACTTTAATGCCCTGCTCTGGGTGAAATACTTTATATATATTGCGGTTGGGACATAAACGGCTGTGTTTTTTTATGGGAGAAAAAACACTCTTTCCGTTCGCTCCTTTTTTATATCATCGTCGCATATTTTTTATTTGTGTAAATATTTTTTTGTTTATACTTTATTGCCGACGCGATGTTGTAAAGCATGCAAATACTTTAATATACATATTGGTAGATTACATAGTGTAAAGACGTTATGTTCAGTCATTGTAATTTATAAAAATTATGACTTAATGTATATTATTATTTTTTGATATATAAATCTGACGATTTTGTTTCTTTGTTTGCTTGAACACGCGAATTTCTGCAACTACTAGTCCGATCTGAAAAATTATTTTATTGTTAGATAACCCATTTATCCAGGAAGGCCATATGCTATTTATCATCACGCTAAGTCCAATAGGAGCGGCGCACCATTGAAGAATGTTTCAAAATTGGGTGTTTTTGCCCTTTTGAGAGCTTCCGCCGCGTGCACTGCGTAATCGGTTAAAGTTTCGCAAAAAATATGTTCAACAGAATTATTCCAACTTAAAGGTTCTAAATAAAAGTCTGTGACTGTATAAGGTTTTTTGTTCTAAAATAATGCATTATTTGTAAAGGTGTTTGTATAAATTTACTAGTAACAACATACCCTATAATGACGAATTCAATATCCTTCTATGGCTGATTCAGTTAGCGTGTAGTCCTAAGCTCTTCGAAAATTGTTGATCATAGATCCGCTAACGGTAATGACGTATAGGATTTTCAATTTTCTCTGATGCCATATCACATCATTGTGTATGAAGACTATCCAACGAATCAATCATTGTCATCACCAGTATTTGATTCCATGATACAGTACCATAATTTTCCATTCCTCGCGGTACAAGTCAAAGATAATTTGGATCACGTGAATTCATTTACATCATAATTGAATTCGATTCACGGTATCGCCGTGATTGGGTTTCATTAATTTACATATTGAGATCGAATACGATGTATGAATTGTGAATGAATGCTGCTACGATATCATTTTGTTTATTGTTACATTTTCTCATGCACACTTTTGAGAACTTCCCTTTTGATACATTCTCGAAATACTTGATATCAATGCCTGGGGAAATTTGCAAAAATTTCTTATTCCTATTACTTACTTACTTACTTACTGGAGCGGCTCAGCAACCCAAAATGAGTTTTGGCCTCCGACAAGATTTCGCGCCAAACTGCAACACCGGAGGGCTCGCAGATGCGTTGCCGGCCTTTGAGAAATGAGTATGCTCTTTTCTTGAAGGTCCCTAGGTCGTATCCATATCTATAAATACCTACATATAAATAAAATTCAAGTGTCTGTTGCGGCGAAATTATTTTTTTTACTTAATTTTTGAGTACACCTATACTTCTATACTAATAAATAAATCTGAAGAGTTCGTTTGTTTGTTTGTTTGCTTGCTTGAAGGCGCTAATCTCAGGAACTACTGGTCCGATTTGAAAAATTATTTCAGTTTTAGATAGCCCATTTATCGAGAAAGACTATAGGCCACATAAGTTTACAGCGACGGAGTCACGGATAAAAACTAGTAACGATATAAGTAAAACCATTACCAATTTTTACCAATTTCCTATTACAACATATACGATATGTATAACAAAAACGCAAGTTAAATATTTTTTTTTTACTTTATTTATTAGGTCATTAACACAGAGTACATTAGATACTAAACAAATAGAAACTAAAATTAAATTTACATTATAAATGCCACTGCAATTATAAATGACACCACTTGAAATGAATTTGTAGTAGCAAGTTTACAGACTAAAATATAGGAGCAGGAACAAAACAGACAACAAAAAAATAAATTAAAAAATAATTAATTTTTGTCTGTCTGTTTGTTCAGGGTAATCTCCGAAACGGCTGAACCGATATCGACAGAAAGTTCACTGGCAGATAGCTGATATTGCATGGCTATTACAGCTTTAGAAAAAGAATTAGGGTTTTGCAAATAAAATGCCCAAAAATTTAATCGGGTCCCACTGATTTACGTGCCTTCCGTAACACGGAGGAGGTCTGATATCAAATATAAACCAGTGTTGGAATGCGTCACCTATCCATCATCCGGTCGCAGCAAGATCTAACTTAACCTATCGATCGACTCAAATGCCGACCACTCATTAGGTCACGACCTCCTCAGAAGTAAATAAGAATATTGTTAATTGTTTATTGATTTATTAGCAATCCTACAGCATTACAAGTACATGACAACAAGTTATACAAAATAAAACAAAAGCCCAAAGGGGGATTACACTAAATATATACAAAAAGAACAGATTATTCGAATAGAAAAAAAGTAATAAACAATGTAAGGATTAACAAATTCACAATTAAATTAACAAATTAAACACTATTAATAGATATCAATATTTTATTACGACATTCACACTGTGTTTGTGGTGTGTGTGTGTAAGTATGTGTGTGCTTGTGTATGGGTGTGCATGCGCGCCCGCGTGTGTGTGATTATGTAGGTATGTGTATAGAGGTATTACTATAATAAATTTTTGTTAAATTTGCATATTTCTCTTTTGAGGGGAAAATATTTCAATGAAAGAGATCTAATTCTGAGTAGGTCGAATTGTATTTTAAAGCCATACAAGGAGTTATAGAATTATTGGAAATAAAAAGCAATATTAGCGTAGCAACAGATTTTGTTTATGATAAGTGGCATGCGCATATAAAAGCAAGTTAAATCTTGTGTTTAACGGTTGGCGACGCTTTGAACACGACGATTCGCAACAGACCGTTGCAATAAACCGCGTCCTGCGTTTATAATACATCCTTCGAGACGTAAACGCATACTGTGCCCGTACGTCTGGTTATCATTGAGAATTGTTATCTTTGTTTGCGTACAGTCCTCTGTGTAGAAACTTAAGTAAACTGAATTGAAGTGACTGCGTTTATTTCGTAATAAAGACCGTCTCAGAGTTGATACTTCAAGGTTTAAGCACTGGTTATATGTTATATAAAACAGCTCATGCACTTTGCTTGTAAGTTAATTTTCCTTGCATCGTTTTATATTGTAATTTTACGCGTCTGTGTGGCAGCACTGGTAATCAGGGGAGACTAAAAAGCAGCTCTCAGAGCTGAGTCTTACTGCCTTTTCTGTAGCATGTATAATTTCCTAGTTTATATCTCACACTAAAGATTTTTTGTTTTGTTTCGTTGCAAGCTACCGAATTTTTTTTTTTTTTATACTGTATGTATATACCGATAGTATACCGTACGGTACAGTACGGTATCAGTATATAGTATCGGTTAAAATCGGGTTAAAATGTACCAAGTAGCCAATTGAGATTTACATAAATTTACTTTTTTTTTACAGAAAGATATAAGTGAAGATGAAGTATCAGCTGATAATCTTAGTTTCGGCGGCCATTTTTGTTGGTGCGCACCACAGCCCTGTAAGTGTTTATTTAACATTCATTTTAATACTTTTGTACAAATTAATATAAAACATTGATACTGATGATGAATTCAATATTTAGGATATTATATTTTTGATTATTAAAGGCGTTTCATTGTTAAGCATATATAAAAAACATACGTGGAAAACATAATCTTGCTCTTGTTACCATTTCTTCGTTACATTAATGAGTTATTGTGATATTTTTAGGATCACGTTCATATCCATGAAGCAATTGCCAAAAAGGGTGCTCCCCTTCGTGCTGTAGCTCGTCTAGCGAGTCCGGATGGTCGTGACGTGCATGGCAACGTCACCTTCACCGAGTTAGATGGACAGGTGCACATAGAGGGGCACATTTACGGCATGCCACCCGGAGAATACGGATTCCATATTCACGAGACTGGAGATCAATAAAACATTACATTTTCATATAAATACATACATATGGATAATACACCCAGACTCGAGGTGGGAATCGAAGCCACGAGCCCGGAGCAGGAGGCAGGGTTACTGCCCACTGCGCCAACGGACTCGTCCAGGCCAGTCAATGTAGCTAATGCTCAGGTCATCATATAAAAAAATATAGCAACAAAATTTCGCTGCATAATAATCAATTAGTAGCGTTATCTATTACACGACATGTTAAACATAATATTATGTTTCCAAATTGAGCTTTAAGCAGAAATCCAGGTCATGTACAAAATAATGCCACGCGGAAAGTAATAAACTAAATGTTGGTTCAAGCCACTGGGTATTATATTTCTCGCAATATGAGATTCCTTAACTGCCTCCGAAATATATTACGATCGGAAATTGACGTTAACTACATTTTGGGTCCCTTTCGGCCTTAAGTGCACCATAGCAATTTATTCTTACACTTATTACCGTTCCTCATACGAGAGGAAAAATGTTGCCGTTAATAGATGGATTATAGCAACAATGCTATCCTTTCTATAACTAAAAATGACTTTCTTGAACTAACGAGTCTTTTTTTATGTATCCATTTGTCTATATCATCCGTTCGTCTATCCACTAATCCACTTTCTTACCCCACAGTCTCTCCAATTGTCTATCCATCAAATAAATCATCTACGTGCTCGACTATCCTTTCGTCTATTTATTTTTACATCTGACCGTCCAAATATTCAAACATCCTTCCATCTCCGCATTTGGCCGTCCTTCCATGGGTATATTCATTAACCCATCATTCTCTTCTTCACTTTTAAGACTATACTTTCATTTCTTTAAAGGACTTTTCATCAAACGTGTCATCCGTTCATCCATCTTTTTTTGATCTATCCCTTTGTCCATCTATTACTTCATCTGACTATCACCATACATCTGACTAGCACATTGTCTTCATCAGCAATGCCCCTAAAAGTTTGCTAACAAGTGAAATACATTAGACACATACCCTTACGGGATAATGGTGACTGTATTGCCAATTTAAACTTCGGGCTGGATTAGCGGTGTGCTCAAAACTTGGAAGGATCTCATAATGTTTATTGATGTTGTTTTCCATGTGAATGAGACCTTCCAGTAAAGGACAATGTAGGTTATTATTGAATTTAGGGGTTATTTGGGGGTTAGGGTATGATAGATCATATAATCCTACTGTTATCTATAGGACCTTATTTGGTATGGTTTTCGCTTTAAGTTTTTGATAAAGTAACGTCTTATTTTGACGTATTTTCTGAGTTAAATTTTGTCTACTTCAAACTCCACCAATCAACTTTGACTTTTAAAAGTCACAGTGGATTGCAACTTTCTGATTTACTAGAAATTTGAAGAATATTCTCGCGCAAGACATCTTGGAACCAGGTGCCGGCTTTGACATTCTGTATCTATTCCTAATGTTGTATTTTTATGTTAGAAGAGGTCGTAACTTAATCAGTGGCGGGCGTTAGAGTCGATGGTTAGGTTAAGCAGATCTTGCCGCGGCCGGATAATATATGGATGAACTATTAGGACACCGGTTTTTCAAACCATCTCCTCTTCATGAGATTGTAGAGAGGAGGGTTCCGAAGATGATTTCTGACGGCAGTCGATCATCTCAACTCACCCCACTGCCACATCCTCTGCAATTTAAGCGGACCCTGGAGTACTAGATCGGGGTAATTACTACAATTTCTAAGTACAGATTGGTTTCCATGGTAAGAATTTGCTACTTAAGTATAATGCAAATTCCAGGATTCTCCGATACTTCGCAGATCAAAGACTGAACTATCCTCAAACAAATTTGCAGGCAGTACAAGTTGAGTTGAGTTTGAGGTGGGGTAATGAAGCATAATAACCAGGTCAAGTGAGCCAGACGCCGCTCTTTCCTTGAAACTAATTGAAAAACTCCACCTTCCGAGTTAATACCGAATTTTAGAACTTTCATAGCTTATCGCTGTTTTCGTTTTACACAGTCCCTATATACAATTAAATCAATGTTATTAGACTCAGTAAGCGTCATGCTCGATTGATGGTCAAACGAAACGTCCAGTACGAACGCCATCTATTGAAAATATTCCAAAGTTGTGATCAACTCTGCAGTTTTTAGTATTTTTTTAATATTCTCCTTTTTCCTTTCTTTCTTTTTTTCTTAAACCTTCCCTGAAATAATGCGAATCCAACTAACCAGACAGGAATTATATAGGCCTAACCGTTTTTAAGTTACAGCGCCACCTACCGGGGCCAATTGCTTGTTTTTAAATATCTAAATAACCCGTTGTCCGCCTGCTCGTTTAGTACCCTCCTCATATAAAAAGAAAAATCCATTTTGTATTGTTATTTTTTAAGGACTTATTTACATTGAGAAAACTTAAAACAAATAATTTTGTTTGCAATGTAGTCTCCGGATAAAAGGTGAATGACCGCAATACTGCGATAGCTATAGCTAAATAACTGAACGGGGTTGGAAACTTTACGGAACAGCCTGAAAAATGATTTTTATTTTAGGCTAGGTTCGCCCGGAGCCGACTTTGTTTTTCAACGGATGATTCGGAAATCTTTTCATATCCAACTAAAGTTGGGTGAGGTTGCTTAAAAATACCGTTATTTCGTGTATTTTTTGGGTACTAGAGTCTCCTGATTTTCATTGTTACAATAACAGTTGTCCATGGGCGTCGGTAGTCACTTAGGTGAACCGCCTGCTCGTTTGCCCCTTGTTATATATAAAAAAAAAACCTGTCATTTTAGCTCAAGATTCATGTCGATACCTATAATTAAAGTATTATTACAGATATTTTATACATTATAATAATATTATGCTGGAGCCAGACATAGCTTCATTTGAATGATAATTTCAATGCCTATGTAGCGTAGCCGAGGACTTTAGTTTTGTAGAACTTTGTAGTCTTCAAGGACAAGAATGTGCTAACACTGAGCTATGTCTGGCTACGGCATTACAAAAATGTTTACCAGATATTTATAAATTTTGTTATTTTAAAAGAAAAACAATGTAAAAATTAAAGTATCAAAATATAAATATTCCTTAATTGAGGAGGTCGTGGCCTAATCAGTGATCGGCATTTGAGTCGATCGTTAGATTAAGTTGCTATTGCTGCGACCGAGTGATGGATTAGTGACCCAGTCTAGCACTAGTTTATATTTGATATCCGACCTCCCCGTATTTCGGAAGGCACGTAAAACAGTGGGACCCGATTAATGTCACTTTTTGATAGTAGTAGTCCGGTTGTAAAAATCGTGGAGGTTCCGATGATGACGTCAGATGGCAATCGGTTATCTTAACTGGCCCCACGGCTACGTCCTCTACAATCTAAGCGGACCCTGGTCTTTAACTGGGATAACGCTAGGAAGAAGATAAATATTCCTTAATGGCAAAAAGGGGCAAACTGGCAGGAGGTTTATCTTACTAAATAAAACACATATGTCTAAACTTAGAGGTTTATTTAACGTGAAAACAAACATGCAAGTACATTTTTCAAATGTTATTACATTTTTGTTAATCCTATTTTTAGGGTGCCATTGATATGCCGCTGTGAATGGTTAAAACATATGAAATATAAATAGTAATGCCTGGCATCCACGTTACGGTAACCGGAGAGGCCAACCTGTACAAACATACTTGTGCAGGTATATTGGAGTGTGTGTGGGGCAGCAATTGCACCTGGACAGACGACCGGTGCAAAATCGAATATCAATTTTCAATACTTTTTATCCGCGTGGTGTCGATACGGTGTGTGGGCCTGATACACCATAACGTGGTTTCCAGGCATTATTATAAACTTAGGACTAACATGTTTCTGAAACGAAGTTACATCTTTTAAAATGGGACGGAATAAATTTGTTCCTTTAGTGAAAATGTGGTTTTTATTGGGATATAAATTTCAGTTACAGACAATTCTACAATTTAATGAAACATATTTTTTGACAACAAACTTTAATTGGAGATAGCGAATCTTGGTGCTATATAATCCACTCAGATGTTTTATTAGTATATATTTTTCCAATTTTCTTTCAAGTATTGTTTGTATAGAGAAATATGGTTTTCTGCTTTCACTAAACGTTTTTAATTAGGATAAGATAATCTACATTCAAAGATGATCAACTTAATTATGAATTGTCACGGACGTATAATGGGAGGGGTTTAGATTTTAGACCCGTCTTTATAGCCATCACAAGAACATTCACAGAATACTTGCTGTTTTTATCTACTTCTCAAATCAGTATGCAGCAAAAAACGTTTATTGTTCTTATGAACTCAATAATATATATTTTTATGATTAGTAAAGAAAGTTTACTAAAAACAAATTTTGCAGTATAATTTTTTTTTAATTTAGATAGTAAAAATTGATTATTAATTAAGCTTTATGCCCTGATGACGTGGTTAAAAGTCAATTATTCCTCTCCCATATAAAATCTGTACCTGCGTGCTGCTACCTGTGTATTTTGGATTTTCGTTAGATAAACAGAAAATTATTGACATTTTTTTCTATCAGTCGCAAGTTAAGGAAATGTAATTTCTTCGTTCCTTCTTTTATCCGATGAACAAAAAAATCACGATAATAACAAAGTTTTTCCAATTGTTTAATATCATCTAAACTATGTCCTAAAAGTGGCCGTTTTCTTTTTTTTAATTTCGCCTTAAAAAGAACAACTAGCCGATAAGAAAATATTCCTAAATATTGGAGTTGCCAAGGCATCATTAATCACAGAATGCTATTTTTGGAACACAAGCTTACAAAATAATGTTTCAATATAAAGTGACCAGAGGAATACATGATAATGTTTTTTTCTTTTACATTTTTATATGATAAATATGAAAACGAAATCGTTCGAAAACATTAAGACGTATACATTATTAATGTTACAAATAAATAAACATGTTGGTCAAATGTAACACACTAGTGAATTAATTTAAAAATATTTCACAACAAAATAAAATAACGTACGTAATAAAAAAGCGTATACCCTAGCAATTTCGAGTTTTTAGGTTTCGAAGTTTCTTTTTTCATTTAACATTCAGATATAAAAATTACTTAAACCTGAGAGAGTACCAAGTGATCACAGATTCTGAAAATTCCGCTCTTATTAGTACAAAAGTAACCAACAATCTGAAACGGATTCCCTTATTACTACAACGAACAGTCAGAAATATGATACATGCCCATTGTAAAAAAAACCCAACGCTTTCCTTGTAGAAAAATTTCTCTGTTCGAAACCTACCAATCAATCTGACTTCTTTAGTCAGATAAAGTTTTTCAGACCTTTTATGACGTTCTCAGATTTTATAATTTAAGACAAAATTTTAAATCATTAACTAGTAAATTAAAAAAACTAGTGACTTTTTTTTATTTTACTAGTTAATGATTTAAGAATGGTTTTTAATTACGAAATCAGAAAAAGCCATGCAAAACAAAAACTCTTTATCTGAAAAAAACAAGTCAAGAAGTTAATTGGAAGGTTTCGAACTGAAAAATTATTTCAACAAGGGTTATTCAAATCCATTTTTTGATTTCAAAAAGTTACCGTCCAACATGCTTTCCCAGTTATATTAGCATGAGCACGTATCACTTTTCTATTAGTCTAATAAGAAAGATATGCTATTATTAATATTGCTAACAGATAAATGTTTGAAAACCAGTACTTTCGGAATAAAATTACAAATGCATTATTTTACTTTGGCAAATAGGAAAGATTGACGCAAACCGCACTAACCACTGTTTTCGTATCGTTTAAAACATCTATAAAATTTTAAACACAATAACTAAAATAAAGTACTGACGTTCAAACATTGCAGTCAGAAAGTGTATGTAGTTTAAATTATTTTTTTTTCCATAAATTAAGTCTATTTTATAGAAATAGAAAAAAAATAAATTTTGTCTATTGTCACCGCATTCACGCGTTATTGTTTTTTTGAACACATGTTTGTGAGTACAGTGAGCATCAGGTGCCAAATTTTTGATTTACAAAAAAGACCCTGTTACGAACAACGAGCTATATGATCTACAATTAATCCTAACCTTACGTGTTATAGCCATCTAAGGCGTAGGAAAAGAATCATTTTGACGGATATAGCATAAATATAAATTTTAAAATACGAATTTATTATAATGTTAATCCCATTACGAGTATGATATGAATCATCAGGTTTGAAAGTCACCTCTAATGACCGAATGTAATAATTTTTTTTTTGTTATGGAACAAAAATTTTTTTTTAAATGATGCGATAAAAATCAACGAATGTTTATTTTAATACATGGAATTTTTCTGTATGTTCTGTATGTAAGTCACTGAACTAAAGTTATGAATACTATTTGATCATTATTTTGTGTGTTAGAATAGTTTAGAGTAGTCTCCTAGATAGTTGATAATATATAAATTGATGATATACTAATAGAAGTGGCTAAATCCGTTAAAATTGTTTCCTACCAAATGGGAGACATGAAACTTTTCAAACACTTAGTATTGTATTATTTCATAGAGGTTAGGATCTAGTTTAAATACCTAAAAATACACATTTATTCTTAGCACATAATAATAAAAATTATGCTCAAGAAAGCTCAATGTTAAGCACTCCGACATAAATACGGTAAACAAATAATAAAAACAAGAATCTACTATCTACGACACTTTCGATGTATAATAAATACATGACTATACATTAACTGCAGCAAGCAAAAAGATTATTTAACATACGCTAATACCTAAAGCGAATACAGCTTATTAGATAATTATAACAAAAAATATTCCCATTACAAGGGATTCATTCGTATAGAGATCTGAGGTTTATTATCAAAAAATTTCTAGACGTTCAAAAGTATTTTTTAATGTGGTCCAGGATCTACGAGATCTGTTTGCCTAGAGTTGATGGTATTCATAGAAAATGAAAATAAGCCTTCTACTTAATTGAAAATTATATAGACAATTAATGGTTAGTTATATAGTAAATAACAAATGATTACAATTCTTTTTGGGTGATAAATTAGATATTCGTGCAAAGGATTCTGTACCCACACACTTAACTGTATAAAAATAGGAATACTGTAAAAAAAGTCTAACAATTCAGATTTAAAATTTTGCAAAAATCATACTACTCCAAAGACTGTGCCCGTAGAAATAATGTCATGTTGTGAATAACATTTATGAACAAATAATTAACATTGAATAATTAATTTATTGCTCAATCAGAAAAGAAGCAAAACGTATTGAAGATGGGAAGACATTTGAGAGATATAAAAATGAGGTTATATTATAAAATAACGTCATTTAAAAATAATTTCAGTTGCAGTGTACTTTCCCTTGATAAATGTTTTTAGGGTTTAGTTATCAACATTTGTTTAACTATTATGAGTATATTGATTTAACCTTTTATTAAATTGGAACTATGACGTTAATAGGTAATTTTTTTTTAAAAAAAGGTAATTATAGAATCATTAACTTTTTTTTCTAATTCAATACAAATGATGATGAATGATGGTTCTAATTTGAATGAACAGAATATTAGTAGTAAGTTAAAAGCTTTTAGCATCTAATTCAATTGCAGAATATCTAAATAGATTTAAAACCGTCGCATCATAACATCAAAAACATACATTTGATATTCTACAATATTTAAACCCGTTTTTTGAAATTCTTTCATATACTGTGACCGAACCACACATAGCACATATTCAAAAATATTTACAGCTGTTTAAAACATCAGCTAAAACAAAAAAAAAACGTGCAAATTTTTAATTTTAAAACACACTTTCGGTGTTACATTTTTCAAATCGGGTTCGGAACACATTGTGGTGATTGATAAAAGAATTGAATACTGAGGTAAAAGGAAGTCAAGAAATATGCGTGAGATACAACCGTTTCGACGCCAAATTCTAAAGTCAATGTAAGCTTATAAAACATAGGTCCATGCCACAAAGATATCCAAATAAGTGTTTGGGTTTACTAGTTCCTAATAGGTAGACCTAAAAAAAAATTAAGAAAAGTTTTTAAAACAGTAAGAGAGATGCTGATTCCACAATCCTCAATAACAATTAATATCAAATGTTTACAATAAATTTGTATACCAATTTAATAAAAAAAAAATAAAAAATGTACCATCATAAGTAATCTGTAAAAACTTGATATGCCCTTCTAGTGATATCACATAAGGCGCATCACTAGTGTGGAAAATTTTGGAAGCGTTATATTATTTGGGTTAACGACGCAGATACTTTGAAAGATAGTTTCGGAGGTTTTAAAAATTCACAAAGAATGTTTGCCTAACATGGTCCTATGTGTTACAAGTAACATAAAAATTGACATTACTGAATCGTAAGCTTTTAATTGTTGCGTAGTTACTGGAACTGGCCAAGCACGAATGCATCCATGACCTTGGGGACATGCTCATCAATACCGACAATATCGAGGACTCCCTCATGGCTGCCATCGGTTGTGCCCACGCGATGCGAAGCCAATGAGACGACGATCAATCTGAAATACATCAACCAGATATTACATACTAACTCACAATAGATCTTATATAAAACTAGCTTCAACCCGCGACTTAGTCCGCGTTATATTGTTCGATTTTCATACAATCTTTCAACCGGCATTTCACACTATTCAAATTTCATTTTCGCGACAAAAAGTAGCCTATGTCCTTCTCCAAGGTATATTCTATCCCTATACCGAAATTAAACAAAATTTGTACAGCAGTTTAGACGTGAAAACGTAAAGAGAGAAAAAAATTTTAAAAATTTTAGTATTCCGCATAGCATAGCATCGTCGTAATGATTTTATTTTTGCATACTGAGTATGGTTTTCATTTGTAATTTGAAAAAAAATAATTTGCAAAATTGTTTCATTATAAATTTAATCAAAAAAATATACTTCGTACACCACAAACAAAATACTTTGCTCTCTTTTTATTGTAAAGATTATAAAAGTTTGACCATATTGTAATTAAAAAAAAAAACAACCTTCAAGAATTTTTCAAAAAAAGAATGTTAAAGTAAGACTTCTAATATTTATTACTCTTGATTAAACTCACTTGGCTGCGCCCACAGCTTTAGCGCGATAACGTTGAAGGGCTCTGACGGGGCAATGGTCCTGTAACTCCTTGGACGGCGAGGGAGCTGGTCCGAATCGCCCCCCCGGCCCGCGACCACCGCGCGCCGACGGATCCAGCTCCATGTAGCGAGTGGTGCGATCCACCATGTTGATGAACACGTCGAAGTTCTGCTTCGTCTTGTTGGCCCATTCTATGGGAGCGTCGAGTTGTACGCGGCCTAAGTTAGCATTCTAGAACAAAATGCACAAATAATAATTGATATGATAGAATCGGGCACTACTTTTTTCTATTTTTTATTTGATTTTATTTTCTAGTATTCTTTATTTAGTTTTTATTTTTAGCACTTAAATAATATTGTTCATTAATAATGTTTTTGTTAGCTTAGTAATTGCTTGCTGTGCTCTGCTGTCATTGAAGGAGCACACAGGTTTTTTTTTTGTGAGATTGTGATCTAGTATGTAATGTGTGTATCCTTTGTTGGAGGTCCTTAATAATAAAATAAAAATTACTTTTAAAAAATAATGTATTGCCTGTAATGTCCCACTGCTGGGCAAAGGCCTCCCCTCTCTCAGACCACTCTCCTCTATCCAGAGTTTCCCCAATTTGGACAGGATTTTCCCGCAGAGGCGTCCTAGTCGTCGCGCCACCACTTCCTCGGCCTACCTGGTCTTCGACGGCCATTGGTGGGATTCCATATAGTCGCAACATTGGCCCACCTTTGCGAGTCCAATTGTGCCACATGCCTAGCAAATTTTTTATTTTACAAGGGGCAAACGAGCAAACAATAGGGCCGGAAAACCGGCGGACCACAGGGCGGGAGGGCGTTCGTGCGCTCCACTGCCCAAAAAGAGCTTGAATATTTAGACAATACAACATATAACCTCAACGTACCTGGCAAATGGTGGAGGGGACGAGCAAAATTGCGGTGGTTAAGTGTTGTCACAGAATACATTAAGAGCCGTGATCTTTGCGAGGAGAGTGTCTGGGTTAGAGAGAAAGGGAAAAAGAAGATTAGGAAAGCGGACCCTGGCTTAAGACGGGACTGACTTTAAGAAGGAAAAGAAGAAGTTGCTGCTCTTTGTAAACAGGTGATTGTGCAATGGAACAGGGGGTGGAGTCAGTTGTTGTGTGGCATCCGCTGAAGACAGTGTTAAAGGTGTTAACAATAAAGTGTTGAAACTGTTCCTTAAATAATCTCTGAAATAGACTCCATCCATCAAACGCAAAAGATACTTTATTGCTAACATTAATTACATAATATTTCAACAAACTCATTCTATCACGTTAAAAATCCAATTTTACATACAAAATTTTAGCCCTGAATGAGTAAGGAGAGGACGTTCCGTTTCAGATAAATGTCAAATATTATAACCTTGAATATATAACACTGAGGTCAGCAATCTGAAAGTTCAATTTCTCGTCTCATAAATCTTTTACACATATCACGAATACAAGCGAAAGGGAACGAATTAAATTCTTTAAATCGTCGAATTAAGATTGAATTTCATCTCATTTATTTCTTTGACAATATTTTTATTCCCTTCATTGCATTATTCTTGTAGGATGAATTAACTAGAAACAAACACTGTTCATGAATCTATTAACTAATTTGATGGATGGATGAATAATTAAAGTTGCATTATCTATGGGAATTATTAAAGTTGCAATTAGGTTTGAATTCATTATCGCGCAGTTGGCTACTATCCATAAAATTTTATTCGGGAAATTTCCCTTTAGTGGTAAGAATTTCTAATTTTCTGTGAGATATTTATCTTAATTCAGGAATATATTATACAATATAATATATGTTTTTATTGAAGAAAATATAAACAGGGGTTCTAATCCTACTACGAACTTGTCATTATCGCCAACTAACATCTATGCAACCCACTAGAAGTTATTGATTTGACAACTTACAGTTATTTGGGTGAAATGATTTTCAAGCATCATTAGTGATATAACAAGTATCAGGATAGCGCCCAAGAATTATAGGAGAAGAGAATTAATACTTTTGTTCGATAGATATACAGGTCCACTCCAATGTCGTACCACAAGCTTTAATGTAATTTAGCCGTATATACAAAAGCTATCGTCCAGATGTTGGGAAAACCTTATCCCATACAACATTGATTGTGCTTGTCCATAGCCCAGTTTCCGGAAGCAAATCTTTAACTTATCCTGTTATATAACTTCAGATTGCATTACCCAAGTTTAGGAAACGACAAGAATTCGTTTGGCAACATTTATGTGTTTGTTTCGAGTTTCTATGCCCTTTGTACGTGATAGGACTGACAATAAGAATTGGAATTTTATGCTGAGACACAAAGAAACTTCTCTTGTACCATATGTTAAAACAAACAAACGCCAATTGTTCGGGTCCCAATAACATGTTCACGAATATTATACTTATTGTATCTTGGATTAGAATACTTGTAACTTCAATTTCGTAGCTTGACACTTTTATAAAGTATATATTTGATTGTTTTGTCGTTTGTTGTTCGGTTTCCGATAGCACCACTTCTTATGGCGACTCCACATTATTCCAGTGAATTCACGAAGCAAATTCACTGCACAGTTTATGACCTCCATATTCACGGGTTGCTGGCAGTCTTTCGTGGAACTCGCCGCGAAATGGACGTGGAAGATGCTGCTTGCTAAACTTTTGAATTGCTTTGGTAAATGATTAGAACTGTCTTTATTAATTATAAAAATTGCATATCATCAGACTTTCTATAACGAAGCAGTATATTGATATAAATTACTATATAGAGACCAAGTGGTAAAATTCAATTTCACGGGGCCATGAATGTGGATGTGTACCCACGAATGTGCGCTAACTCAGCGGAAACCCTCCACATTCACGTCTGTTAACAGAGCTTCACAACACTATTGTGGAGCCGTCATTAAAACTAACATAGGCATTTCTCTACCATTTGATTTTCTGGTCAACCAATTGGAGTAATTACTTTAACCAAAATAAAGCTATATTTATAAAAGCACACTATATTTTATATAGATTTATATAAAATAATGTGTATACAGAAAAAAGAAACAGATTTACACAAATAGAAAATTTGCAACTTAATTAAGAGAGACAGAACTTAAGAGTATGAAAAAGTTTTCTATATTTGGTTATTAAGCTACATCAACACCTTACTTAGAAAGTAGCGGAGTGCAGATGTGGCCTAAATATATTTAGTGTGCACAAACCAGAATAAAAAAAATTTGTTGTACAATTGTACCAAGCATTAACTTAAATATACTCAGTCCGTCTGCCCAGCTGCTTGGCGTAGTAAAACATATATTTTCTCTTTAATCCAATCCTTATTGTAAGGTGCATATGTATTTGTGGATTTTTGGTATACGAGGCAACTGAGGTCAGCAAGCTGAAATTGAAACATAGTTGTATCAGTAAAGTCAGAAAGATTATGACAACACATGAGACGAATTTCTTAGCATTCCATGGATTCACCGTGCGGGTGCCAGGTCCATCGCGTTGCAGAGGAAGGAACCATGTGGGTTCGATTCCCGCCTCGAGTCTGTGTGTATTATCTATAAACGTATGTATTTTATATATTTCTAAAAAAAAATAATTGCGTATTACGGGCGTCTGTTACCTATAACACATGCTTTAAGTTGTCTACCTTAGAAACAGACGTCCGTGCGACATATAGTCCTGTACATATTTATTATTTATTTACATTTCGTATAGGTCACTCTAGTTCTAAATCAGACATCATACTTATTCATCTCGTCTGAAATCAGTCACATTTATTTTATAGGCAAAGTCATATAAAGTTACGAATAAAATATACGCAAATTATATACCTATAATAAAATGTATTTCACGTTGTGTTTCAATATTTATGTTTAGAGTGTATGGTCAAAACATTAAATCCAAGAGTATAAAAATAGACAAAGGATTTTAATGTCTCTTTGCCGCCACATTTTTGCTCATCATTCTAAATTTAAATTAAAAACAAAAGACCGTCGGAGACCGCAAAGTTGCGTTTTAATTTACCTCGTTATCTTTATTTTTTTTTTGTGTTCCATGTTACTCTGTTCCTGCGTTGTTTTAGATTTAAAATGAATATTTTTATACAAGAAGAGGAGGTCGTAGCTCAATCAGTGGTCGGCATTCGAGTCGATCACTGGGTTAAGCAGTTCATACCGCGACAGGTTGATAGATGGATGATCTATTCTCGCACTGGATTCCAAAAATTCGACCTCGTCCATGTAAGGCACGTAAAACCGGATTAATGTTACTGAGTGAAATTAATCGTAAGATAGGGGTACCGGGATGACGTCAGTCGATAGGCACTCTTCTTAACTCGCGCCCCAGACATATATATCTCTGCAATTTAAGTGAACCCTGCTACTAGACCAGGATAACGCTAGGAAGGTTTTCAAAATCGTTCGCATTTTTTTAAATATAGCAACCGACACCTTTATAATTTTATTTATATGTGTAGATTAGGCTTTTTTGGAAGATCCTTAAAACCTATCGGTTCGGAAATGATGTTTGGAGATAGCAATAAATTCCACATAGTGTAGTCCCGTTTAAGACAAACATGAAAATTGCAAAACCTAGTGATCTACGGACAGTTAATGAATTTTTATCAAAATTTTTGAAACGTATTTCTAACAATACATACAAAAAAGTTGGAAAAAAATATATATTTTATAAACAATAAAATAAAGAGATTTGCTTTTTTATTCCCATCCATCTATTTGTTAGCCTTTGATCGCCACTGCTGGGCATAGACCTCCCTTTGTTTCTAACACTCTCGCCTATCCCTTGCCAATCTCATCGAGCCACCTCCTGCCACTGTCCTTACAGGCGGATATTATATATAAATATGGTCCCAAACGCTAAAGCATTACTTCAAGCTTTCGTTATTTTTCTCTGCATTTTATTTATTACCTAAGTCGTATTTACAATTTAAATTTGAGTTTTCTAGCCCCTCTGGAAGTATCTCATTATTTTGATTACATTCAGTGTGATGCTCGACGCGGCTTCCAGAAAATACAGCACTCTAGGCATAAAAATATTTTTACGTCATAATTCTTCTTTTTTCGCTCAAGAACACTTTTAAGTGATCGTGGATGTTTTAACTTATTTTTAATCTTGATTCTACAAGCGGATTCACTTGTGTTATTTTTCTTATACCCGATCTGCAGGCACTTGTTTCAGAAAAGGAGGAAATATAGAGTTTATTTATGTCATATTCGTGGCAATGTAATGTAATGAACACTAGTTCATTTTCCTGTCCTTCAAGATAAGAGCATACTCATTTCTCAAAGGCCGGCAACGCATCTGCGAGCCCTCTGGTGTTGCAGTTGTCCACGGGCGTCGGTAGTCACTTAGGTGAATCGCCTGCTCGTTTGCCCCTTGTTATATATTAAAAAAAAAACAATCTCAGTATTACGGCTTCATATTTTCTTGAAACTTTCTTAAGTGATTTCCACGGGATCTATTATCAATAGGGTCTATTAGCAGTTTTGGCTAAACCCCGGAAATTCAGACCGTTTATTACGAGCCAATTTATTTAATAATTTGACTCATCTGAACAATGTAATCAGGACATCTTACGTAAGTAGCTTCTCTAGTTACACTGGATATTGTCAATAAATTCCCCATATTAAATAATCTTCTGCATTTCAGATTGAACGTGTTTGTACTGTCAATATTACTGTACGTCAGTGTAATATAAACTCAAAATATTGATACAATCTCTCGTGCGAAGTTGAAAATCGGACCAGATTTCAGTAAAATCCGTTCTCAAATGTAATTACCACCTACCGAGTGGATAGCCCGCAGATTGCAATAAAAGTTAGTACTAGAATTGTTGACTCAGCACTGATGCTGGCGCTTTGTTGCGGTTGGAGCGACACAGGTGAGTGTGGACAGAGCTTTATAGCGCGCTCGGGGACGCTCAAACTAGTTCGAATATGATTCGGTAGCGAGAAATTGGTATTTCCAATTGTGCCATATGTATTTCCGTCACAACTCAAACATTAGAAGTTAGTCTGGCAATAACGTATTATGCGTCAAGAGTTGTGATGTAACTAAGTAGGCATGAATTTAAATTAGAGGTAGCACCATGCTTGTTGCTGAATTAGTCCGGCACGTCCGGGTACCAGTACCTCTTTCTCACATAAGATCGGCGTGAAGTGGCCTATATAAAGAAGATAGTGTGTCAGCCATTTCCTTTCATAATCGTTGGTTCATCGTTGTATCCCTTACGTGACCCTCCTTCAGGTCACTTGTATAGAGGACGAGGGACGTTTGCTTTGATAAATAAAGCGAGGTAAAATGGTTAATACTTATTTCATTATGATGATTAAATGTCACTGTTTATAGTTCTAAGGAACGCTAGGAAAATTCTTGGCGTATCTACTTCTTCTTCTATTCTCCTCTCTAACTCTAATTATTCTCGAAAGGTACCACGCGATCATAGGCCAATGGCATGGCATGGAACCAATGAGGAGAAGGAAGCAATTGATAAACTTCTCTATTATGCTTACAGAAGAGCAGAAGAAAGAAGTGGAAATTGTCTATATTGTAATGTAAAAAAAGAGTCATTATCTTCAGCAATGAGGACATAAGACAAGGTCAAATATTCTAGTAACCCTTCTATTAAACTCCGTCGCTGCCTTGCCGCTTCTGAGTGGCAAAAATCTTCTCCTATATAGCGTTATCTCAGCCTAGTACCAGGTGCCGATTAAATAGCGAAAAATATGGCTGTAGAGCGAGTTAAGATAGCCTTCTGACCTCACTGCCTTCCTTTACGTGTCTTCAGAAAAACGGAGATCGGATATTTGTAAAAATGCTAGAGTGGATCATCCATCTATCACCCGCTGTAAAAATTGCAGATCTTTGGACCTTACGGATCATTTTGGAGCTTTGGACATTCCGTCCTTCTACTAAGTTATGAAAGTTGCAATTTTCTTTCAAATCACGATTTTCATTTCATATTATTATCACTAAGTTCTCTATCGCGTGATTGGCGTATAAGAGGTAAGTTAGAAAAAGTGCATGATACTTGCTGTAGACCATTTTAGTCTGGTATAAACTAAATATAACAAAACAATGTCTAAAAACTCGCTTATTCAACCTATGTCTTGCCCACCACGACGTACGGTGCCGAAACATGAACACTTACCAATGAGGCTGTGCACAAAATAAGAGTCGCACAGAGATTTATGGAGGTCCATGCTCGGTATCAAACTCTACTACTATCAAGACCGAGTACGCAACACTGAGATCCGAAGAAGGTCGAAAATTCGAGACATCGGAGAAACAGTGTTGCACCTCAAGTAGAGCTGGGCAGGACACTTGGCCCGACGAAGTGATGACAGGTGGACTACGGCAGTGACTGAGTGGTGGCTGAGGACAGGAAACCAGAGCCTTGGTCGTCCAGCAATCAGACGGACTTTGCCCAGCAGTGGGAGAGAAAGGGCTGTGGATGATGATGATACAAAACAAATCTTCTTCTTAGTCGATATCTTCACTAATGAAGGTCGTGCCCGTTCTTGTATGCCTTGACAGAGAAGTAAACCAGCTGCTTCCATGCCACTCGGTCTTCGACACGTTTCAAGACAGATGGAATATTTAGTGCCAGGGTGTTCCCAATTTGGTCAGACCAGCGTGTAGGTGAGCGACGTCTTGGATTTTTGCCCTCAACCTTTCCTACAATAACCAGTTTGGATAAATTGTCTGGTTCTCAGGTCCTTGGTAGCAAATAGTGGTTAATTTGGTAGCAATGTGTAGTTTTTTGAGTATGGATATATTGGTTACTAAAGAGAAAGAGAAAAAAGGTATATACAATAAAGGGATAAACAATAAAGGTACGCATGTAAATAAGGTATAATGTCAGTAGGTTGGATATCTAGAATTGTCAAGTGACTAGTCTGGACTGTGACTGAATTTGATTATTTGGATTTTCCAGGGTTCCACAGTCTTCCAAGTAACACTAATAGTTTCGCCTTGTTCGGACGTCAGTCCGTCTGTCCGGTGGTTCCCCCAAGGATTTCAAAACTATTAGAGGTAGAAACTTGAAATTTTCCATGTTGATAGGACCGTTTGAAGTTATTGAACCTTTATCGCGTATCTGATACGGAACCCTTCTATATAAGCGTGAGCGGGACACGCTTAGACACTTTATTTATTATATACATAAGTGTATAGTGACAATATATGGCTGGTTTCTTGAACTATTTGATAAGGTCATCAACCTCAACCTGTGTGTTGTGTAAAACACGCAACCAAATAAAATATGCCACTCAAAAATTATTATCGGTTCCATGGAAATAAACTAAAATTAATGGAATTTAATGACCGTAATGTTAAGACACAAATTACAGTTTTTATTGTTTATTTATAATGCATTAAGTTTATAGTAAAGTTTGTTATAAATGGGTAAAAAAAATCACGGTTATGGTGCCATGATGAAAGAGTGAATTAGGTCTCGCATCAAGTAATTGGGTGGTTCCGAGAAATCTTCGAGACTAAAACATGTGATTACGTTTTTGATGTACATATATCCTAACATATAAAGCTGAAGAGTTTGTTTGTTTGAACGCGCGAATCTCAGGAACTATTGGTCCGATTTGACAAATTCTTTTAGTCTTAGAAGTCTGATTTAACGAGGAAGGCTAAAGGCTATATCGTCACGCTAAAAATGCATCAATTTTTTTTACACGTATGAATTCGCGGGCAAAGAAATGAAATGAAACTATTTTATTTATGCCACATAGGAGCACAACGCTTGATGTAGCACAACCCAAAAAGGTAACGGCTCAGCATACAGAGCCGATTTTCAGCTGAAACCTCTGCAATTAGTGTGATTACGACGCGTGCCTACACCAATTTGGTGAGATATAATTACAGTAAATATTTAATAATATTTACGTAGTACCAGGGGATACTACATATACCAATACTGGAAGGTGGGAAAGCCCGAAAGAAACATTAAATCGATGAAGCCCGACTATTACTTTGATCATCCGTTTAACCGACTTCATCTAAGTGCAGTCCAACTTCGAGCGCCGGCTAAGCGCACCGATTAAAAACTTTCATTTTCTCCCCGAGGAGGTACTTACAACTTTTGAACTATAGACGTGACCTTTCATTTTGTTACCACTATCGAAATCCGCATTTAAAAAAGTTATGCATTAAAAAAAAAAACTGGCGTTGTAAATACTAAAGACCTAAAGTAAAATATGTTAACGCCATCAGGGATCATTCATAAATTACGTCACACGAATTCTACGATTTGGAACCTCCTCCCTTCCGTCCTTGTCACACTTTCGAAACCCCCTCCCCCTTGGTGTGACGTCACAAACGTTAAAAATACAAAATAAATTTAAGAAAACGGCAAATTCAATTTTTTATTACAATATTTTAAATTCTGATATGTGACGTCACAAGGCTTTTGATCCCCCCCCCCCGTGCCTTTTGTCACACAATGTCACATTTTGGTGACCTCCTCCTCCCCCCTCAACGCCTGACGTAATCTATGGATGACCCCTTATATAAAACATATATATTTTTAATTATGATTATAATTCATCTCCAATAAAAGGCTGTCATGATGGCCACCATGACAATAATGACGTAAGACGAATGTCCATAGCCGGTCACAAAAGCGGTATGAGCGACATATTGCGTTAGCTGTGCTACCATCATTGATAACATTACTATTGGTGGTTGTTTTACCGAAGCCAGTCATAGCTCAGAGTGTTTGTATAATTTTGTTCTTGAAGTCTACAAAATTCTACAAACCTTTGTGCAGTTACACAAAGTTCCGGCAACACTACATGATCATTCAAATGAAGCTAAATCTGGTTCCGGCATTATGGTGGCAATGACATTGAAATAGTGAGACCAATAAAGACAAGTGCAACCGAGTGTTTGTATTGTATTAACGGTGAAAAGATATTTAACTTAATTTAAGGTGGCGGAAGAACCTTCAGACTACTAAGAAACTTGAATCGGTTTGCAAAATTAAAAAAAATGCTCTGGAATTTTACATGACGCTACAATGTAATATAGATAGATGTTATTGAAAAGAATATATATTGGTTTAATCGAAATGGTGGAGTAAAATCAATTCATACACAAGCGAGCTTATTTCTCCATTTCTTTGGAGAAATGTTAAACAATGCGGTCAACACAATGTGCGGCCAGAATGAGGGTTTGATAGGGTGTGGGATCCTTACGTAAATAGAAAAACAATTCAACCATCTATCTCAAGGCAATATTGGGATATATAAGCATAGGTAAAGATAAATATTTTTAAAGAATGCTAGAAATTCCCTTTAATTTGGCTGTTATTTTATTGTTCCCTGTTCAAAACGAAAACATGTGCTAGGCGTAGGTACGACAAAGGCCCAGCGGAGTTGAAATTCGAACCTTATAGATCTCAGCCTTTTTTCTACCGTGGAGTTATTACTACTGAATTAAAAAAATCTTTCACTAGTATTTCTATGAAGGCAATACTGAACGCTTTAGCTCAATATTGCGGGAATAACCAGCCACTGGCGTTGACATTTTCTAGAGTTCTCTAAACATTTGAAACGTTTTGATTTTAAAACTGCAATCTATCTTTAAATAAAATTTAATTTTCATGTCACTATCAATATTTTGAAGTATGCCTAATATTATCGTTATCAGTCGTTTTATTTTTTTAAAACCTCCTCTTAGGAGTCGTCATAACCATAGTACTAAAGGGTGTGGGCTGAAAACGTGTACGTTAGGGGTTTCACTTCATCGTTTCACTGGGCTATCCAGGTTTCAATGTGACCCACGACTTCGCACGCATAGTGATTTTGTTTTAAGGGTTTTTCATTTACACACTTATTTAAACTCTAACGAGTTCCGAAAAAAATGTAGTTTTCTTAGAGTAGCTTATATTATTCCGTGTAACAGTAGCTATCCGTTATAGTCATAGCTTATAGCGTAATAAAATTGTTTCTTTCTTCTTCCTTTCTTAAGTAAACGAGTTTAATTCCAAGGTTACAACGAATCAATTAAATAGAAGCCTCAATAGTTTAACGGTATAAGGCATGGACTGAAAGCCGCAACCCTGTTCAAACCCCACCGCCGTTGGGGTATTGTCGCACCCACTCCTAATCCAAGCTTTTAATTTAAGCTTAGTATGAGGAGAGAAGGGGAATATTAGACATACCTAAAAAGTATTCCTACCATTCTTAAAAAAAAAAAGTAGCTATTTGCATAGATTTTCTTTGTCATTGGGTAATGCATACACAGACCGCGATCGCAGAAAGATTTTTTAATCAGAAATGTACGACTCGATGTACAAAGATAACAATTTTTTAATCAACCTGTTTTACCTAACGTCTCAAGCTCACCATTGCTTAGAATGTTTGAAGGTAACGCTAATGAGGTGGGGGTGCCTGAGGTAGAAATTGTATGCTGTGTTTTTTGCGAATAACCTTTGTAGAGTCCATCTCCTGATGATGCTTCGGTGTCGAAGCGAAACGACCAGAAGGCCAGCAGATGCATTGCCGGCCCTTAATGACGAGTTTAGGCTACCGGGAAGTCTCACAAACCGAACGATACGATACGATAAATGACTAGAATATATTCATTATATTAGCGTTGATTAAACATGAATCTACTTCATCAAAGTAAAATATTAGTCTACTTTTACATTGGAGCTATGGCTCGAATGTAAAATAATTCAAAAAAACACTTTGAAAGCTTTACCTTACCCTTGAATGCGTACATCTCAAACTACGCAACGGATTTTAATGCTGTTTTAACCAATAAATAGAGTGATTCAAGGAGAAGTTTCACACCTATAATACATACATATTATAGAAGAGAAAAGCCGAGAACTGAAATGATTTATAGTGTTAAAAAAACTTGTTTTTGTGCGCTTACATTGCGGTTTTCAGGCTAAAATTTACGAGATAGATCAAAATAAAGTAGTACGGAATTGTATGTCACAGAAAGATCTACAAAATAGTCGGCGATGGCATAAATATATATCTCCTAATGCCAGCCATCCACGTTACGGTTTAGCGGAGAGGCCACCCTATACAGGCACACCTGTGCAGCGAGACCAGAGCGTGTGTGGAACTATGTGAGAACCTGTACAGGCAATCGAAGCAAAAGCGATCGATCGATCGAATATATTTTCTTTGGATCAACGGCGACCCTAGCACGAACATTTCGAACCGTTTCAGTCGAAGAGTCGACTGTATTTAGAATCAAAAAGTTCGTGTTAGGCCTACAGAAGGCAAGTCTTTATCATGCCATGCTTTTAAGAAATGTTAATGCAACCCGCGTTGACCCTAAGGACGGTTCGCTGTGGGCTCAGCACGAATACATTCAAAGTCAAATCTTCGACTCGAACGGTTCGAAATGTTCGTGCTACGGCTTCGGAACGTCCTCATATAACTTACCGGCGTGCCGTCGGACTGCACAGGCAAACCTGTAAAATCGGTCCGGTACACCGTAACGTGGATGCCAGGCATAAGGATAACTCACAGTAACTATTATTATCTTTTACATATTACACAAGAATAATGAACTATTCGCAAAGCTGTTTTATAGAATACAGTATTAATTTTTATCGAATTAAATACGCTAGATGCATCGTACATTTTACGCAGAACAAAATTGAAGCATATTATCATTAAATGAATATCTTAGAATATATGACAGATTGAAAATGCGGACGTATTTTAAATATCATGAGAGCGGCCGGGCAGCGGTCGGTGGGATAAGCGTCCGATAGATGGCGCTAAGTTTTGACATTCGATTTCAATAGCAAGCCAACCTTCGGCCACGACTACAGGTATGTTCCGAAATACACTGCGAGCATTGCTCAGTGCTCAGAATGGTGATAAAATCGTTCCTTTTTACACTGCCAGCATACTGCCGCCGTACCCTATGGATTGTTATTTTATTGTACACATAAAACAGGCAATATTGTGTATATTGCCTCAATATTGCCTTATATTGCCTTACTCAACTAATGCAAAATAACTTAAAACTAAAATGTGTACAAAAGCGGAAGGGATGGAAATATATGACGTCATAAATAGTCGCCTTTTTGCAGTGTCAGCACTGGCGCTTTTGAGCTTCAGTGCTCTCAGCACTTTGATCACGTAATCAATCAACAACAGAGCGTCTTCTACATCACTTAATTTAAATTTAATATTATTAAAAAGTCGTGAGTTTGTAAAATCGTGGCTTTGTAAAATAGAAAAAGTGAAAATGGAAAAATTGAATGGGGTTGTCAGTATACTGAACCGCGTTCCGTTTTAAACTGTAACCAGTATAACAACCCAAAAAAGGAACACATTTACAGTATACATAAATGACGTCACACAGCACGTCTCGCAGTGTATATCGGAACACACAACATCTACCATGTTCGCGAGTTATATTATAAAACTTTTACCTACAGGTTCTAAAATTTAATGACACATTTTCACATAAACATAAGACACAAGTCACATGACGTAGGTATGAAATAGGTATCAAACGATTATCACATACTTAATACTTTCACAAGTGACCCATAGCTTGTTAAAAGGATATAAAATTTACACGTTTTACCTATAGATCAGTTTTGGAGATAAATATAGTTTTTATGACCAATTAAGCGTTAACAGATAAAGAGACGACAGCAAGTATGTACTAGCATAAGGAAATAAAATGCCCAAGACTGTGTCAAGACACGCTTATATAGAAGGGTTCTGTACGCGATAAAAGTATTTGTTGAAAAACTGCAAAAGTTGTTCATCGTTTTCACTCAACATAATTTTCCTAATGAGGTTTTGGCATGTTCAATGTGGCAAAGTCAAATGGGCTTTAATACGAATCAAATAAATATATTTGTCACCGTTCTTAAAGTTAGCGAAGCATATTGATGAGAGCAATGGGAGAGCATCTCAGGTTGACAATTTAGCTGTATTTATTTTCATGTATTGTATTCTATCCATGCCTAAAAGATACATTTTCAAGTGAAATTATCGTCCGTAAACCGATTTAACAAACAACCAATTCTTCTTTCGTCAGCTATCTGACATCAAGCGCATGCTGATGACAATCAAAAGTGCATGAGAAACTAAACTACTTTGCTTTAATCCGCTAATGAATACGTAAAGTAAGTAACCTTTGTAGAGATGTCTGTTAGACATGTTGATAGAAATACTTATACGTCATAATGTAGTCGAAAGTAGGTAGAACAGCTATGTTTACCGCGATAGTAACAGCGTTCGTGTTGATAGAAATCTACCGACTTGCTGGTGACTAGTCGATAAAACACGTAATCTACCATTGTTGTTTTATACAACGCCTCGGTCGACGGAAACCTATTGACTAGCCAATGTCTAGTCTAAAGTGCGTAGCTCTAGTATTGCAATGTCTTGATGGAAATCTACACACTAGCTGGTGACTAGTCGACAACGCATAATCGCCAATGTTGGCGTGTTACGTAGCGTGACTGTTGATACAAATCTACCGACTAGCCAATTTATAAAGTACGTAGGTCTAGAACTGCAATGTTTACGTCAGTCTTCATGGATATCTACAGACTAGTCTGTGACTAGTCGACAACACGTAATCTCCGTGTTGTGTGTTATAGAGCGTCACTGTTGATAGAAATCTACTGACTAGCAAATGTCTGAAGTTCCTGGCTCTAGGACTGTCATGTTTACGTCAGTCTTTATGGAAATTTACAGACTAGCTGATGAGTAGTTAACAACACGTAGTCTCCAATGTTGTCGTGATATATAACGTTACTGCTGACTGAAATCTACTGACTAGCAAATGTCTAAAGTTTCTGGCTCTAGGGCTGTAATGTTTACGTCAATACTGATGGAAATCTACAGACTAGCTGATGACTGGTCGACAACACGTAATCGTAAAAAATAAGTGTTGTCGTGCCATATAGCGCCACTATTGATGGATATATGCAAGTTTAAGGGCCAGAAGCGTGGCCGGCACGTAACGCGTAGGGCGTAGTAAAAGTGTGGGCGTAACGCATTATATTTTTAAATTTCACTACACCTCAAAATGAGTTCGTAACAAAAGCGACAACATCGCCGTGTCTCCGTTTCCTTTGTGTATTTACGTGCCGTTTGGAAATTAGGTCAACGTTTTTTTTTGTCTGGTGTACGGATTTATTTGTTTTATTTTATGACTATTTTTATTTTAAAATAATAGTATACAATTATGACCAGGAGCAAACGAGAACGCCGTTCGGCTTTTCATAAGTAAGAAATTAGACCCATGGACCTTTATCTACCTGTAACTTTTTACACCTTTTAAAAATAAAAGGCCGACCCTTTTCATTCTTTCCTGGTACCTATTACTCTTTAAGTCGGTGTATTTTACAGATTTTGAGTATTTTTTCCTATTTTTAATACAAGAATAAACAGACATCTAATTAGTTTCTCCTAACAATAATTTTGTACAAAAAGTTTAAGTCTTTTATTTAAACTTTTTGTAAAGAAACATCTTGTATCTTTAAAATAAAGTGCAATAATGTACTATTTTTATGTTTAAGAATAGAAGATTATTACAGTAAGCGTAAAGTGAGCTATTAATTCACGAGTGTAATGTTGGTACTAAATTATTACGAGTGCGTTAATTACTCACATCAGAAAGGTGCGTCGTAATCTACTTTTCTTTTAACTACATAGCAGTCTATTTCCATCTTTTAAAATTTTCTTGTTAAATATGAAGTAACAAAGTTTTACAATGGCAATGGCCGTTTGTTTTTTTAAGGTTTTCATTCCGTCGATTTTTATTTTCAGCCAGTATCTTTTTGATCCAATGCATACATTTTATATGAAACTTAATGGGAGACATTAAACCACTGTGTTAAATTTAAATGAAAATAAAAAACAGCGCAGAAATGAAACACAGTGCAGTAATGAATTTTCATACAACTTCACTGCACTGTTTTGGCTTGTTTTGAAAATTATGATCCTTTTTGATCGGTTATCTGGTGATTAATGATAACATTACTGCGTAGTTGGAAGAAATTAATATTTAGCCTCTATCCGCAAGTAAAAATTTCCCTTATAAATTAAATTACGTGTATTTCTTTAACAATGGAACTATTACAAAGAACACATACATATATATTATACGACAAATTCAGGTAGGTAATGTAGACATCACGCGATGCGTATTGCGGTGGGGCCGAGGCAATTTTTGGAGGGAAAAAAGTGTCGACTCATCGAAAACAATTTTCAAGGTACCCACCATACCTACTCAAACATAATTACGGTTTCCATCAAATTACTTGCTTCTAGTTTAATAGTTTTCGGAGGTCATTCTTATACTTGCGTTACCTAGCAGTTTCGTAGTCTATGTTTATGAGTCACTAGCTGTTTCCCGCAACTTTGTCCGTGAAAAATTGCGAGAACCCTTAGACCTCCTTAATCTGGCCGTTTTGAAAAATCCGTTCTTAGCGGATGTCCACTAACAATAAACTTTTTGTCAAATATCATCTTTGTACCCGCAATTTTCGAGATTTTATATAAGGTGACCTTTCGCTTTTATAGATATTTTTATATTATAGATATTTGTCTATAACAAAAAAAATACATTATTTTTGTCTACTATTTGTCTGTCTGTTTGTTAGTTTGCTACGCGTTATCTCGACGGGACTGGCTAGTCGATGCTAAAGGGAATGGACACAGATCTTTGTATAACATTACTTATGTCTTTGACTGGCCCGTTGGCGCAGTGGGCAATATCGCTGCCTTCTACCCTTTATTGTTTTAATAATATCAATAATTCATTTACTATTTCTTCATCAAACAGGATCTAATAATCCATTTCAGAGACGATAATCGACTATCGGACTCCAAAAGGCCATGGTTTTTCATCTTAATTCTTCTGACTGTCGACCAGCCTAACTTTTGTAAACAACTTGCCCATATGTTACAAGTAGTGCCGGCGACTAGGGGAAAAAAAATTAGATTCAATCTTAGCGGGATAATATATAGCCTTCTTGGAAATGAGATATCTAAGACTGAAATTGAACTTTTTTTAAATCCTAACAGTAGTTTCTGAGATTATCGCGTTCAAGTAAACAAACAAACATACATATCATTAAATACTTAGAGAAGAATTATCAGTGTTGTCTGCTACGGGTGCAAGAGTCTGCGAGCATTGTAATTCTTAAAGCGGCGCAGAGAGAGTATGGCGAATGATACAGCATCAATAAAACAAGTAAAGCGCCCATTCTTGGCAGACAATAAACGTTCCGCGTCTCGCAGTAAGCCACGGCCTAATGAGGAGTAACGGCGGGAGCGTGTATGGGCCGCCTAATGTGTTAGAGCGAGACGGACATACGGGTGTGTAAACACGCGCGACAGAGAACGCGTATGTGTCTAAACTGAATTGGAGATGGATGTATCATACGGTTTCGTTAAGGAATGGTACGGAGTTTGTTTATTGAGATGTAGATTTTAAGTACGGGGGAGATTCTTGAGCTTGTACCTTATTCGGTTAAATAGCTGTTTGTGTGTAATTGAGGAATAGGAAGTTTTTGGTGTTAAATGTACGCAAATAAAGAGAATCGTCAAGATTTGGTAGCTTTTTGTAGAAGTTATTAAATTACTAAAACAGCAGGAATATTTACGAAGGCACATACATTGGCAGATAGTTGACGATGTAAGCAATAAATAAGGCAACTTAAATTTTAATAAAATAAAAAGTGGCCAAGAGCGTGTCAAGAGACGCTTATAAAAAAAGGTTTCCGTATCTGATACGCTATAAACGTATTTGTTAAATAACATCAAAAGTTGAAGTCCGACTTCGTTCAAAATAATTTCCTAATGAGTTTTTAGCATGTTCTTCAACATGGAAAATTGGTAGTCTCTACGTTTAATAGTTTGGAAATCCTGGGGGGGGACTTGAGGGCAGATGAACTCACGGATGGAAGAACGGACAGAGCTAAACTATAAGAGTTCCTTGTAAGATTACCGAACCCTAGAAGCAGGGTTCGGTACACAAAAATAAAAATCTTCGAAAAATGGAATAATCTCATTAAATTCAATGCGTGCGAAATTGTGGGCAACAGATATTTAACTTAAAAGGTTTATGCGTACAGCTTTTGTGAATAAATAAATGTATTTAAAATATTAATCAGGATGTCATGAGATAGAATAAGAATAATTTCATAACTACTTTGACATCGTACCAACTTTTATATTTGAATTATAAATGAATACTAATTGTAATAAATATATGGCGCGCCATATTGGGCAAGAGCATTTATCGCGCCATATATCACTCGCGACAAACGAATTATTCAAAAGAAAACAATGTCACTTGTGATAAATCATCATTACAAGACATCGACGTATATGTAATCGAATACAAGCATATATTATATGTAATTAAATGAATAACTAATAATACTATGTTTTAAAAGGATTTATTATGTGTCTTATGTTTGAGTAAGAGTATATTATAATATAGCTGACACCCACGATTTCGCCCGCGGAACTCAGTGATTTTGTTGAATTTTGAGGGTTTTTATTTTTTGATGCAGAACCCTATTGTTCTTTTTTAACTGAAGTAGCTTAGTCCTTGTTTTATCAGCTATTAGCCAGTGAAAGTCCCGTCGAAATTGATACAGCCGTGTTGGAGGTTACCCACCTCAAACAGACGGAGCAAAATGTCTTTAACTTGCGTTTTTTATAGGTATTGTATATATATATAGTAAAATTCAAATTCATTTTTTTTTATTTACATCCATTACTAAAATACAAATTAAGTTTTGTACAATACGAATCTCGAACAATTATAGGACACACCTAGAATATATCTAACCCTTGATATCTCACTAGGATAACCTGTGCTGAGATATCCATTCGCACCCGTAACTTTGTACAAATAGTTTAGTCTATATTTAGTTTTAAATTTTGAAAAAATTCACCTACAATTAGTAGAACACCCTTCAATTTCATAGACTAGCTGTTTTCTATGGCTTTATCCGCATTGTAAGGATTGTAACGTAGAGCGGTTCACATCTTCAGCGACCCACTTTTTTCTGATCGGCTACATCCTTTGGCTTTACGAAGAGATATAGGATCACTGTGCATCTTTTACCCGCTTTTAAAAATACTTTTACCTACACAGATTTTATTAACAGAGGTAACGCCACGCTTGCAGTACTTTTGGTCTGCAGCCGAATTGTGTCTCTTTTTTTCTTTGTCATTAAATGTACGTACCATAGGCCTATGCCAACTGTTATATTATATTTTTTTTTCTCTTGACGTTAACTATCTGTTTATACTTCCAGATATTTTTTTTTAGGATCGGCGTGAAGTTGCGGCAATACAGTCACGTCAAGTGATGGTACAGTTTTCGCGTTTCGATCAGTTTGTGAGAATCCCTGGAGAAGGCTGACGACGCATCTGTGAGCCTCCTGGTGGCATAGATATTTATTGGCCTTTGTACTTAGGTAAACCGCCTGCCTGTTTGCCCCTTGACTGAATCGTGACCGTATAATTTCGCAGTTGGAGCAGTAAAGACAACTAAACACAATATTAATGGATTAGGCTGTATACAAGTTTCTCTTGCCTAATAGTGTAATAGATTTTAGTTGTGTAATAATATTCACACAGTAATTAAAGTTGACTTTAATAGTTACTTGTTTTGAATATTGGACAAAATTAAATTTCATCTCTTTTTTGGAAAATCAATTTATGTATATGCGAAGTATAAATTATTACCTGAGAAAGATAATATAATTTCCATTTCAAAGTGGTAAGGAATACAATTATAATAAAAAAATGTTTACTAGGAGTTGATGCAACAATAGCTTAAGAATCGGGGCTCGAACTTGTAGTAGAGTACCTTTAGTGCCCCAATCTACCATTGAGCTATCGCAGCTTTATATTAATTATCATTCCATGTTAAAATAATTAGCAATATTGTTAATTTTTACTTACCATAAACGATTGGCAATACTTCGATAAAAACATGTATTTATAGCTGACCTTTACCCTCGAGTTGGCTGATTAAGTTAATACAATACATTATTAATACTTTACAATATGTAAGGTAAGAATTAATATAAAAGCTAATAACGGCTTTGCCCCCGCCTTAACATTTTTATAGTCAATCGATTACGCAAAACCTAAACTACCTTTATTAGGAAAATGAATATGTATTTAAAATTTATGTATGTGTATTACAGGCAAGAATATTTTAGTATAATTATGCAGGTGCATTTTCTATAATCTCCACGCTTGGCACGCCTATTGGCAACAGCAGTTAGACAAGAATAATAGATGAATATAAAACTGAGAATGTTTTTCTTCTTTCAATATAAGATAAAGTTATAGTTCTATGTTATACACACGTGCAGAACTTGTGATCTGTCTCCCTTCTTTATTTGAACAGATAAATACACTTAGGTGCAATTAAATCGCGCGTGAGAATATTTTTTGTGTAAATTATTTTTGTTTTTTATTTAAAGAAAAATATATTTTTTTTAATATGGGGTTAAGGGTCATTTCAATATTTGTCTATAAAATGATCTAATCTTATATAATAAGTATATTTTTAAATAGATTTTTTTTTAATAATCTCATGTGCGATTTCATTGCATCCGAGCGTAGTTGAAAAGGTAGATAGTTAAGTGAAAAAGTTGATAGTTAAGTGTAATAAAATGGTCAAGGGCGTGTCAAGACACGCTTAGCTATATAGAAGGGTATTTGATACGCGATAAAGGTATTTGTTAAATAATTTCAATAGTAGACAATAAACTTGTTACAGAAACATAGACAGAAAAACTAACATATGAAACCCAGCTTGTTTCATATGACTATATTTGTCACGATTCTTAAAGTTACTGTAGTTGTACTTACGAAGCAATGGGATCACTACTTTGAGGCACTGGTTAACATCACATGTTAACGATTTTTCTTCTTTTTTTTTAATATATTTATATTTGTATATAATGAGATCATTCTAATAAATTTTATCCATGCGTACAACCTACACTTTCCCACAATTATCTTGATTTCAAACATCTCGCACGCGTGTTATTTCTTTGTGAGTTTTTAGTATGTTTTTATTAGTATTTACATGGTAGTTTTTAGTAGTATTTAAAATTTTAAGTCTCCACATCGAATAGTTTTCCACTGCGGAAGGGACCACTTTAAAAACACTCAGAACGTCAATTACTCGAAAACGGTACCCATTTCAAAAAAAGCTTTGTAAGAAATCTCGCCTTTATTTTAAAAGAACTATCCAATACTACCTCATATGATGGGGTTGAATAAAAAAAGAATCAGCTCCACTTCTCATGTATGGGAGCCACCCTAAAATGTAAAATTATCATTATTTTAAGATGCCAAAAATAAAATCTATTCGTAGCACTATAACTTTGTAAATTGTTTCATGCATTTATGTTGACAATTGTACAAGTTAGTTAGGGCAGGCAGAAGGACGGAGCGAAAACATAAGTATTCCTCTCAGAACTACGGAACCCTAAAAAATGGCCCTAAATAAAGATGAAGCTGAACCGACCTTATATAAGATGCATTGATGAATACCAAGTAACTGTGTTTTTATTTCGCATTTGATCTCAGAATAATAGCGACATACGAGTATGGCAGGTGGTTTCAATACAGAGAATAGTTCTGTTTCACGTCTACCGTTATCGCCTTGTTAAATAAAAGTACCGTTCTGCGAGACCGAATCGAGACTGTCAAATCGATTTGAGTTTTCAGACCAACTTGGTTGAAATATGGTTGAGTTTATTTAAGAATCAGAATAATGCTAACATAACCTAAACGGCCTACTTGGCCGCATTGATTGAGAAACTTTTTAGTGGTAGGACAAAAATCTGCTGAAATAGTTGTGTTAGTTGGAAGTAGCCCAGTAGTAAAATTAGCCAAAAGTATAGATGCAAGTGTATGTATAATATGTACAGCTCAAAATGTATAGGATTGTTGAAAACATCATTATAAATGAAACTATATGTTTCATTGTTTAATTTAAAGTTTTTTTTTTTTTTTTGGGAACCCTATTTAATTTTCTAAATGCAAAGCAGCCTATGTTATTCCTTGTAACATTAGTGTACTACTAGTAAAAGTATCATCAATATGGTGTGCTTTTTGGAGATAATCCGAATGAAAAAAAATTGAAAATCGCACCGTTGTGGATTTTAGGACATCAAGGTGGTGAGGGTGAAATTTCAGATTCTGGCGAGATGTCCTGTGTTTGTTTATTGTACATTACGTTAATTTCTAACAATAACCCGTAGGAAACTTTTCTTTAAGTAGAAACTGTGATCCAAAATGGTAAAGCAATTCCTTGGTTGACTATACGAATCTAAGTATTTTTAAATAAAATACATTTATTAGAACTTTATTTATTTTATTTAACTTTTTTTTATTCATCAACATAAAACACTTTTAGCAATAAATAAGAGCATTACAACAGTTTGTCCTTAATGCTAGTACATTGCGATAAGCTTAAATTATTTATAAAATTTGAAGTAAATACGTACAGATGTCAATAAATTATAATTTAAATACTAGGTAGAATTAAGCAAAGTATTCAATTTACATTAAAAACTAATTTAAATTATTAAAAAAAAATAGGATTTTAAGACTTTTTTTATGTTCTTACTGTTTATTTTGTTTTTCACTTCGGACGGTAATTCAATTAACACATTTACTTTTCCAGTGTGGCTCCTTTTAGTAGATTTTCCCTTGCAAGGAATATCTGGAAAGTCTCTATGAAGCATCCGACAGTAGTCTGACATCATTGAGACTCCATTCTTTCAGATATCTAATTTCCATCTCGTTAATATCTTGATAAAATCCGCCACCTTGCTGTTCACTTAAAACGAAATTGTGCCTATTTATTTAAGACTTAAAGCTATTTCTTTGTACGCGGGAAATCCGGGACGGTTACCCGTCGTCACAGCGGCCGATGTCGGGTTATGGCGGACTCCAACCGACTGAAACCTCATGGTGTTCCATCGCTCCACATTGCGCGACAGAGACCCGTTATGACATCAAGTTATATGCGATGAAATCCAATCTATGACTCACCTTATGTCGTGCCCTGCGTGCAGTTATGGGGGCACGCAGGAGCACTTAATGACCACCTCAGATTGGACAATTATTGTTGTCTAATTTTGGGCTTGGAAAATACAAGGCTTAATGGCCAAATATACCTACAATTTGTCGTTGAAACGTCAAGAAGTTAAATAAAATTATTGCTTGAAATTATATTATGTGGAAATTCAATTTCTTCCGTAGTTTTTAGACATAGTTTGCCGTTGCCTAATTTTAGTAATTAATCAGCAAATTATCCTTGCTCCATATAAACGCGTATATTTTTCTTAAAAGACTTAAGAACGGACTATAAGGAGCAACGCTTAATAGAAAGATTAAATTACTCAATTTTATTTGCACACTGTGGTTTGATATCGATGAAAATCTCACCCGAGTACTTTTCCACCGAAAGGGAGATACGACTTTCCAATGTATCGCAAAAGTTCATCATTGTTATGCAAAACATATTTTGAAAAAAGGCGGTGTAAGGAAGCTCACCTTTATTTTATTTTATTTTATTTATTTTTGAAGTACCAATAGCATTTTACAATATATAATAGTTGTACATTATGGAATCCTTAAACTATGTAAAACACTGTTACAGGCACGTACAGCGTTAAAATACATAATGAGTACAAAAATTTTAAATTAAAAATTATACAAAACTAAATACTAGAAATGTAAAAAAGAAAAATTCTAAATTACTAAAAAAAGACATTAGAAGAAAACTCACAATCGGTTTGAACGAAAAAGAAAACGCCAAAAGAATTACCTGACCCCTAACCAGGGTGTTTTGATTCTAGGACCACCTATTTTTCCACCTGAACTATTATAACTTTATAGATCGTGATGAAATTTACTTTCGTAGTCTTATGATACAGTAAGCAAAATGCCTGAATGTATGAACAAAACGACATTTTCAAAAAATGAAATCTAGCTGGATCGATTATTCGACCCCGAAACCTAAATAGGACATTTCATGAAAATCATTTTGGCCATTTACGCGATTCAAATTGTTTATGTACATACGTGAATGACTCATTTAAAGGTATTAATATATTAGATAGATAATAAATATCGCATGTAACAATGACTAAGCCGTTATAAAATATGTACATATAAACTAAATTCTCATCGTGATGTTGCTTTAGACGTTATACGTAGTAGTGTTTATCTCGCTTAAAGCCAGATACGATTATAGTCCTTCTAACCAGTACTTTGGGAGTGGGAAAATAGGTGATTCGGAACCCCGAGTTTCTGAATGGTGCAGGAACTTTCGTGGTACGAGTTACGAGAGGTACTATCACCTTAAGGTGGGAAAGTCCGATGAGGGGTGGAGAGGTCGGTTGAGCTGTGGTCCCGTAGACAGGGTGCTGCAAACTCTCGCTGAGTGCACGCGTTGGGAAGGTTAGCGGGCGCTCGTCGCGATTGTAGGCCAGGATCTGTAGCTGGTCACCGTGTTACGCTGCATTTCTAGAAAGGCGTTCTGGGGGACGGTGACCCTTTTATGAAGAAGCGACGTTGCAGAAGAGAGAGGCCGAAAGACAGAGGGAGCTAGGTAAAACAGCGGGGCGCGCTCCTCGTCGGAGAGCCGTTGGCGTACGACCGCTACCTGTCTCCTTAAGGGGAACTGTGATTCACAAGGGCCGACAGCTGCTGTCACAGTGACGTCCCCGTCTATCGTGAAGCACCCCCGGGGTGGGGCCTGCGGACTCGACCATCACCAGCGCAGACCATTTCCGGTACAAATACGCGCCCCGCATAACCGATTGTCTCTGTAATTATACTCTTATGAACAACTACCCTCCTCTATGGATACACTACACTTAGGTTTTTTTTTTTTTACACTTAGGTCTACTTCATACACAAAAAGAAAAAATTTCATTAATACTTAACAAGATATAGTGTTGCAATTTGTTTCAGCTTAAATCAGAGTAAAAACTCTAAAGCTTATTTTCAGTAGCTTCCTTTAAACAGACGACAACAACACATAATGACATTATTTTTAATGCCGATGTTCCCTGTTTTTTTTTTTAATACTAGAGACCACCGGCTGATCGATATTCGTCCAGGAACCTGTATCACGTTCTTAATATAACGAAATATCTATATGGCAATTAATATAACGTAAATTTGTCATAATTTCGCTTTGACATCATTCAGTAATAAAATGTATACATGCTGTGTACTTCGTCTGGCATTGGTGTGCGTGAGGTTTTATTTTAACAATTTAATGTATCAATAACGTATAATTTATAAAAATATTAGCATTCGCACACCCTCCTCTACATAAACTATAATTGTGCAAGTTTTATTCTCCTCCGTTGGCGCAATTTTCCTAAAACGGTACCGAAAGTTTTACGCTTCACGCAATAATATATAGATTTTCGCGGTAGTCCTAAATATTTTTAGACTGAAAAGAATCCTTTATCTACCACTATAATCTCCGCTATCTTTCCGTGAAAACCTCACAATTACCCTCTGATAAGCGGAAGAATATTAACTAAAAACAAAAACAGGTAAAAATAAAAACCTTTAAAATCGGGCGTTTGGCTATCCGTAACGCACAGATCGCTATGGCCCTAAATAGCAGTTGTTTTAAAATTATAAACACTAAAGTTCAACTTAGTGAATAAGCAGGCCCTTCAATTAATTATAACACTATCAATAATATGTCATTTCAATCATTATCTTTAATGAAATAATCCCTGCTATTAATGTGAAGTCAATCATTACTAGTGGTTAACTCTTGATGAACTTGGATGACAAATTAATCTGAAATCGATAAGTTTGCGATGCTAATTTATCAAAGTCGCATTATAGATTTAAGTCGAATAATTTCAACACAAAATCGAATTATTCAAAACTGCACCTGGCATTGCCTAAATTGGTTACTTTCTTCAAATGCCGGCTGTAAATCTGCGATTATTCAGGTGGTGCTAACCTTTAGCCTGATTACTTTAATGAACCGCAAGCCCGTTTGGCCCTCGTCATATAAAAAAACACAATCTCGGCAATTTAAATAATGACAAACTTTTTACCTCAAATACCACGGCTTCAATTTTAATGCAGTACCCTGTAATGATATGCAGATTGGATTTTATGTGTTTATTTCCATAGCCCTGTTAATGATGGTGTAGTGAAGGTAACAAAAAATTGTGCAACCTTATGGCAGCTATAAGACGCCGTACTATTTGCAGTCATTTGAGTCGGACACGAGATTGCGCTTTGATACCCAACTTTCGACACGCCAAGAAGATTATGGTGCTTTTTTATATAAATCAGCAAACGGCCTACCCTATATATATATTTTTTTTCTAGTTACTCAATATCCACCACAGGCCAAATGCCCGGGCCATTTTAATGTAGTATATGATGATGTATTCATTATTTTCGTTCACTCTTCATTTCTTATTGTTCTTCCAGTTAAACAAAATCCGAGTCCGTCTTTGGGGCGGCCATTTCCGCAAAGAGATTGGCGCCACGGTGGTAGATGGCCGCTCTGTGGTTGTATTCCACAAACTGTTACGAAAGATTTTGCCTGGAACTATTTTTAAGGAATTTTTAAATGGAGAGTGATGTAGTCTTGACGGTGTTTTGGGTTGCTCTTGCCTATCCTTTTTCTTGCAGTCTTATTACTTATCATCATTATTAGCATTTCAGTATTAGGTAAACTTCCAACCACTGAACAAAGTCCTTCTCATGGACTTGCACGGAGTCAATTCCAATTGCTTCCCGCAACTCTAATTATAATCTTCCATCCACCATTTGGGGTCTTTCCAGTTTATACCGCACTTTCCAGTACGTACGGGGCCTTCCGACCTAAACCGGGACGTCTATACGAATCCTTCCAATCTATACGGAGCTTTCCAGCCCGTACGGGGCCTTTCAACCTAAACGGGAACGCCAATAGAACATACCTGATGATAATATAACTGAAAAATCGTAAGATTCGGTCTTAGAGATAATATGACGTAAAATTTTCTTTGCACTACATGGCGGTAAACGTGAGTTATGATATAAAATTTCTCCAAGGTAAAACCTAAACATTGAGAATAAGGGACTCTTCATTGTGTATATCTTTTTACTATGAAAATGTCATATAAGCCCATGGAGATGAATTATACTTTTAGTTTAAGATCCCAAGATAGTGCTTATAATTCAACATCATCTTTTGTTCGGATATCCACTGTTGAAGATGGGCCTTTTCCATTGTTTTCCACGAATGCCAATGTTTTTGCCGCCCTCAAGATCTACCTATTTATGTCTAAAGATTGCTATATCTTATAAGAAAGTTTTCAGCACTTAATTTATCAGTACACGGTCCATAATCAACCTTCAAGAAGAAAGTCCCCTGGTGGCACAGTTGTTTATGCGGGTCGATGATCACTTAGATGAACCACTACGAATATTTCTAAAACCTTACGTTTTCGATTTCGAAACAAAACATTATTAGGAGGTTTGTCTATCTGAATGAAATGCAATGCAACGCAAGGCAATACAATGCTATGCAATGCAATGTAAGGCAATGCGATGCAATGCAACGCAGCGCAATGCAACGTAACGCAACGCAACGTAACGCAACGCAACGCAACACAATAAATATTACCGTTACGACACTGTACTGAATGTTTTTGTATTTAATAAAACTCCGTTGTGTGCAAGTTATGATAGTTCACGATATAAAAACAAGATATGATATCTCTTCATATTATCGCTTCGTATTCAACTATACAGCTTTACAGTGCTAATAAACCCGTAGCTACATTTACGTTACTTAGTTTAAATAACTAATTCATTTGGACGTATACGCTTATTACGCAGTACAAGATTGTGGTTCTTTGATGTAGCGTCATTTAGATCAATTATACGCATTGAAGTTCCTAAGAACAGGCACACATACACACAAACATGCACACACGCAAACACGCACACCTATATAAACACGCGCACACAAACGCACATACAAACACGCGAGAACACATACACAAAGACGCCTATTACACAGTACAAGATACTGATATACTTCTTTGATTTATTGCTCTGTTTTAAATGAATTAAACGCATTTTAGATGAAGGTACAATTTTATCTGACAAACACACACGCGCACACACACAAAATTCTAAAAGCTCAGCTTACGAGGGTTTCCGGCGCCATTCGCGGTAAAACGAGATTTCTCGTTATGCTGTTCTTAGATACAAATAGGTAAATATATACTTGCAAAGTAAACTTATCTCTCCTAAGGGCCTAGCACGAACATTCTCGATAGTTTTACTTACTTTTACGTTGAAACCGAACATCTAATAAAACATTAATTCTACTGTTTTACACAAATTCAATGAAATCAGATCTCGCACGTATCGACTCCTGGACGTTACGGCCCATGTACGTAAGTCGTGGAAAATCGGAAGCACAGACCTCCATTTGACATTTCGTTTCGAGCGTAAAAGCAAGTAAAACTATCGAGAGTATTCGTTCTAGGCCCGCTGCTTGCAATGGATTTCCTGCAGGTACAACCCGTTTCCTGGAACGATCCCAAATAACGCGTACAAAATATTCAGAGTCACAGAGTCACACCGGAAATCTCAACCCTTTATCATCCAATATAATATCCTGAAGACGTTCTATTACTCTCTGAAGGATGTGTGACTTCCGGCGGCGGCCATTTTACAAACGGGAAGCTCATTTCTGCGAAGACTGCTTTGTATATTACAATAATAAACTCAACTCTAGAACCCTAATAGCTCAACGGTAGAAACGTTGAAGTCAAATCCGTTAGGTACCAGGTTCGAATCCCGATACCGCTAAGGTATTATCGCATGCACTATAAGCAAAAGCTA
>JANCMC010041502.1:754681-776170 GCA_024363005.1 Charaxes varanes
CAATAAATCCATTATTTTTAAGTGTGATAATTGATTGCAACGTTTGCTTGTGTGTGTGCAGTGATTTTATTGTAGACTCAACTCAAGCACACACTGCCAGGTCAACTAATCGCGCGATCGGTTTAGCGGAGTTTAAGCGGTTTAACGATTTGGGGGGGCGTGCATTTTTAGACTGAACGTAGTCTACTGTGGATGTTCAAATGATAAAGAAAGATTTTGTCATTAATATAAACTGTAATACATACCTCTTAACTTAATCTATATACGTAAAAGCGTAAGGTCACCTATCACGAAATCTTGAAAACCGCGAAATATATAAAAACAATATTTGGCAAGGAGGTCATTTTTAGTTAGTACTGTAATGCACGTTATAATACGGTGCTCTTATAACGCATTAATATTATATTCCTACAACGTAGAGAATAATCCTACAACGCGTTTTTCTATAATTTGGAATAAACCTACCACGTTATAGGGGGATAACTGTACACATCTGCTGTGAACAGATTTTCCGAATCTATGCCAAATTAACGTGGTTTAAGGACCCCTTTAAATTATACGCAGACAAAATCGCGGAAAACAGCTAGTCCAATAATAAATCCGTACAGTATTATATAAGTGGTTTAACTTAATTCGAGTGCATTGGCGGGCTCGCGCGGTTCTCGGTACAAACTCGTTATTGGGAATAGAGAATCCCATTTCCCACGTGTTCCTGTTAGAATCCATCAATCTCGCGTATAAGCGGTTATAGCGCTTCCAACTTAAATTTCATATTCTTAGGGTCCGTTTATAATGCTTACATTATATTTACTTATATAATACACGTTTCGTTATTTCACACTTATGTGGCGACAAGCGGAGAAACTAGTGGTCTTTTATACTAGTAAAAACTAGTCAAATTATTGTACCTATCTTTCTGTACAAAATAAAAGCTACATAAATATTTTTTATTACATTATTATTGTTATTTTAAGAGAAATACAATTAGAGGTAGCGCCATGCTTGTAGCCGTATTAGGCTGTCCGGGTACCAGTGCCTCTTTCTTACATAAGATCGGCGTGAAGTGGCGGCAATGCTGTCACGTCAGGTGATGGTATTGTTGTCGCGTTTCGTTCGGTTTGTGAGAGTGACGGCAATGCTGTCACGTCAAGTGACAGTATTGTTGTCGCGTTTCGTTCGGTTTGCGAGACTTCGCGATGGCCTAAACTCGTTAATAAAGGCCGGCAACGCATCTCCTTGCCTCCTGGTCGTGCAGATTTCCATGGGCGTCGGTAGGCATTTAGCTGCCTGCTCGCTTGCCCCTTGTAATATAAAAAAACGTTTTATGACTCTTAGGCAAACCTTGAGTTTGGACTTCTGCTCTTCGGTTAATGACCAAGTTTGTGCACAATAAGTTAGGACGGACCACACATGTAGATGAATTTACGCTTCAGGAACACAGGAAATTGGCCCTTCACGTGGTTTTTTTAATCGATTAAAAATAAAAACTCAAATTAATTAAGACAGTCTTTATTGTTAAGTAGAATAGCATAATATTGTACAGCGTTTAAATCAACATTCGTATAGCGATGGAAGGAATGAGAACAATAAAATAATTTCATTATCAAATAACAATCACAAGTATAATCTCTTACGCTTAGAATCGGTGAGTTTTGAGAGAAAGCCTCTTAACGAGTAATACCTATAGAAGAGTACGGAACCATTCGCAAAATTCACGCGTACACAACAATAAAGGACTCATCAGACAAAAGTATTATACGCTGTCTTTAAATAACATTTAACCAACATTTACTTATAAAATTTCCTTAGTGCAACACAAACCGCAGTTGGTTTTTCTTTTCAAAACATTTTGAAATTTTGATATAATATTCAGCATTGTGAAAGACATTGTTGGATTTTCAATGAGAAAATGCATTTTGTAGAGTTACAATGCATTTTGGGATTTCACAACGGGATTGGATGGGGCTTTACATTGAGAATTTAGTTTTTGCTCTTAAACATCTTATTTCCGTACCGCAATAATTAAAAATAATCGAATCTTAAGAAAATAAAACAAAGTCGTCATTTAAGTAAAATTGTTTAAGATAACGAAAGCCTCGTCAGGATACTAATACATGTTATTAATTCATACACATATTAAACGTTTTAATAACACATCCATACCCATAATAAAACCATTTATGTCACTTTTCCCAAACATTTGCAAGGGTACCCAAAACCTATAGGGTACTTCCCGTGGACCTAGAATCATAAAATTTGGCAGGCAGCTACATCTTATAGCATAAGCAAAGGAAACAAATCCGAAAATTGTGAATTTGTCGTTCCAACAGTGTCTGTTTGTCTATTCGTGTGCTTGTCTGACAATACCCTTTTTCTCAGAAACACGAACAGGTGTGAAGTTTAAATTAATACCAAATACTGAGGTCTGTAATCTCTTGAAGCTGTGAAAATATCAACTCCGTAAATATACGCAATCAAGTGACAATACGAAAAATGCAAGGCGCGTAAAACGCCACCAGTCTGATGAGACCTTATAACAACACAGTTATCCAATGCCACATTTTCCTCTCACGTCATACATTACACTGCAAGCCGTCCGTACAATGCACACCACATTTCAAACTCGCTGAACATTATTATACATAGAGCCGCACAGAGTAGACATGCACCAGAAGCCTTACTCGTTTTTTTTTTTATTTGAGTTTAAAATCGTACACAAGTTTAATCGCAAGTCGTTAAATTATATCATTTACGTAACACATAAGTATAAATATACGAGTATATCAAATATTAAAAAAAACTCAAATAAGGTATTAAATTTAAGAAAAAAACAGTTCTAAATCCAAGTGTTTCTACGTATATAATACTTATTTTAGAAAGAAGTAGTATTTTCAAATGTAATTAAAACTATTGAATCCACTTAACATTCGACAAAAATATAACAACATGGCCGACCATTTACACTAATATTTTTAAATTTTAATTAGAGAAAAAAGTTTATGAAAGTCGAAACAATAATTATTAAACATTTTCATTATAATTGCAAGCCGCTGTAAAAAAAAAATATAGTAAAAACATGTCGAAGACAATCAGAAAAAAAAATTTTTTTTCCACAGTTTCTATCAGTTCAAAGTTAAGACTTCTGGTCACACATTCCAATCTTCGACTTTGAAACATACAGTTTGAAGATGCATACATATTTCTTCCCAAAAAAAAAATCTTAAAAAAAAACATCACTGCTGCAATAAACAATACGCACTTACAATTAGATATCATTCTTTATAATTAACAATATAAAAATACAAAATTTTTATAAATCTAAACTATATCAACAATTTCGGCTCAACATGAGCCAAGCGTTATGTTGAAATCGATTCAACAATAATAATAAAAAAATCACTGTAAAAATATTTGTATTATATAATTTGATGCATATTTATACAATATATTATAATCCCCCCTATAACGCGGTACACATCAATATTATTCTATAATATATGCGGATTCGATAACGTATAGGCGCGTTGTACGAGTATTCTCCTACAACGCGTCTTTCTTTAACGCAGAATAAATGTACCGTGTTATACGGAGGATTAGGGTATATGTCGTCTAAGCACCACTATTTTGTACCGATATATAATATATAGATATATGAAAAGCTTCTCTATATTGTATCTATTTATAAAAATATAATCTTATATACATGGCACGTATGGCTTTGAATTAAACTTGGAAATAATGCTCTAAACTAAAACACAATAGCGGACATTCCCAAATTACGTCACATGCGGTGTAAAAGAAAAGAAAGGAGGGCGGAGCGTAGGAGTCGGAACCAGGTACCTTGCTGATTTCAGTCCCTCCCTTCTACCGTTGAGCTATTAAGGCTCTTTGAAACTAGCTATTTTCTATACCGTTACATTATATTTGTTTAATTATTTCCATCCCCTTGGCGTGTATTAACAAAACAAGACCATAATACGAAAACTCTAGTACTTTTCATTACGCCATTATTAAAGTTCCCTTTTGTTTCTCATTGTTTTCACGTATAATAACGTAATAATGCCTCTTACATAACACGTTTTAATTTCTCTTTTATAAGAACTAAACTATAATACTTTTGTTATATTAAAATTGTCTTTTACTAAATAATAAAAACCTTGTCTAAGCGTGTTAAATAAATTATAATGAAAAGTAAGCGTATCAAGACACGCTTATATAGAAAGGTTCCATATCAGATACATGATAAAATTATTTGTTAAATAACTTCAAAAGTTGTTGCTCGATATTACACTATAGCACATTACTGCAGCGGCCGGCAAGAGAGGTATTGATGGACGAACGTGTCAATGTGGGCCGAGGCGAAGCCGAGGCACACCTACGTAAGTCCATCAATGCCTAGTTGCGGCCAAGGATTGTATAGTACTTTCTCAAATAATGCGCGGATATTAAACTAAGTAGTACAATTGAGAACTTTTATTTGTAAAAGTATTTAAAACCAATGACGAAATTGACGAACAACTAATAACAATAGTAATTACGACTCATTACGCGCCGAAGTATTTTTTTTCACTAAACAGCTTTCTATGTGCAAGCCAGTTCGAAATTTAAACTAAACCTTTGATAAATTACCTCTTTGGTCACCGTCTTGCGGAGTAAATATCGTTCCATTTTTAAATTACACGAAAAATATGATTTTACATAATTATTTATTTGGTCCCTAAATACGACAGATATGGATTTTCATACAACTATTGCCGGCCGGAAAAGGATGAAATTAAATAAATATTATATATGCTTCTTCTAGAAGCTTGTGCTTAGTTAATAATATGCCAGTGGCCAGTGGGTTCGGGCTGTAAACCGAGCTGATTACGGATTTCAGCCAGCCCCGCTCTAATTGTTGAGTTGTTTTTATAATTAATATAATTCTTCAGTAATATTAAGCAGGTCTAATTAGGTTAATGTGTCACGCACATTTTCATCTGGAAACTTGGGCCCGGTTTAAATGGCTGAAGGCTGTGGGTTGGCACTTTCAGCTTGAATAGGACGCAAATGGAACAACTTTACAAGAATATTAATATAATACGCCACCTAATATTTAAGAAAGTAAAGTAACATCTTAAGGTCTAGAATATCATATTATTATGTCATTTGGATAATTTAACATTTAAAAAATTGTTTTATTCAAATGCTTATTACAAGTTCTTCTGAACGGTGAACCTTATCTGTAAATATATTTATATACTAGACAAAACGATATATTCAAAATTTTGAGAATGTTAAAAGGAAAAATGAGACAAGAAGAAAAATGAAAGCACTTTAAGAATTTTAATTACGGATTCAACATTTACAGACTCATTACACTTTATGATGAAAATATATTTAATACAACCATTACAAAATTGATATTACCTAAACTTTGGGACTGGTAAGTCCCAAAGATGTCCCTTTAATTTGTGCTCCACATTAAAGGGATCCATCTGCTCCGGAAGAGGAATTTTCGCTGCAATAACAATTTAACTATTACTAACCCATTTGCTTAAATTATCATAGAGTATATATTTACATACATACACGGACTTAAAGTTAAGCAATATATATTGACACTCTTTTGTAATTTATAAACTAGCGGACCCGGCAGACGCTGTCCTGCACGAACGTTGGCTTATTTTTTTATACCAAATTATTGCGCCATCTATTGGTCGCATACGCTATCGAGCGTCCGCCGCTGGCCCGCTCTGCCATCATATTTTAAATCTCTCATATCTTCTAAGATATTCATTATAATGAATAAAGGGCAATTATGGTCTGCATAAAATGTACAAAATATCTGGCGTATTTAAATGGATAAGGATTAATGCGGTAGTCTGTAAAATAGCTTCTTAAATAGTTTACTATTTTTTTATAATGCGTGAAAAATAAAAATGGGTTATACTTGGAGATAGACATATAATTTTATGATAGATCTTTTTAAGATGTACAATTCCGTAGTACATTGTTTTGTTCTATCTCGTAAGGTTTAGCCAGGGCACGCGACGTAAGCGCACAAAAATGTGATTTTTACGACATCTCGTCAAAAATCATTAAAATTCATGGCATTGCAAATATATATATTATTAATAACCATTGCATAAATTCAAAAAAAGTTTGAAGAAAAAAAAAATTAATGGACAATGGAAAACCTTATTAAAAATCTGTTAGAGTTTTTAAAAAGGAGTTGGAAGAAAAATAAATAGATGAAGAAAGCGCCATTATTTTATACCACAGAGAGAAAATTAATAATGTGTAATTAATACGTGTTAAATTTACAGTTGTGGTGTTATTGTGTAACCGTATATCGCAACAGCGTGATAATCATCTGCGGTGGAGAGAAAACGACGACTCGTAAAGTGCGGGATCCAGCCTCCGAGACAGTTAACAGCTCAGAGCAATTTCTCACAAGTTATTAAAACAATCAAGGGGCAAGATGGATCTCATTGGCGGCCTGGTAAGTGTCATAATAGTTATCATCAATTGGTGTTGTCATTACGAAAGGTTCCTACAATTAATATATAATTTAACGGACAGCTTAACGCCAAGTGGTTAAATATAACTGGTCTTATTATGTCGTAGGTGAGATCAATGACGACGACAACTGATGAAATCTACCTCGGAGCGACAGTACGCGATGTAAATGATTTCTTCGAGCAGGAAACCTCATTCCTGCAGGAATATTATTCGCATCTCAAGGAAGCTGTTGTCAAAGTGGACCGGATGACCTCTAAACATAAAGGTGATTAATACAATTGTATGCAATAAATATTAAATTAATCGAGTCGGATATGTAAAAATACATTTTTTCTTGTATGTTTTGGTCAGAGGTGGCAGATTCCCACATCAAGTTGTCGTCAAGCATCACCCAGTTAGCGACCAGAGAACAGCCGGCGACTGAAAGATTCCTCACAAGAGCTGCAGAGACCTTCGACAAATGCAGGGTAAGATTTTACGCATCAATAATAAAATTATGTGTAATGTGATGATGAAAATAATATAAAAATATTATATAAAGTAAAACTTTAAAAAAACGGTTTGTCCGTTTTTTCTACGTTACTTTTTTCCGGTAACTCTTAGTAAAATATGAGGTAGCTTTTTGTTGTGTCCACACGTTTAGAAAGTGTGAATTATCAATTTTGGTCACCATCCATCAGACTATTGTTTCTGTTCAAAACGTAATTAAACGTAGTTACTTATTTAGTTTAAGTACAGGTTAATGTTTAAATTTAGAAGAATAAAGTTAATCGGAAATGCATTTCAGAAAATAGAGGGTCGTATGGCGTCGGACCAGGATTTGAAGTTAGCGGACACGCTCCGGTACTACATGCGGGACACGCATGCCGCCAAAGCGGTACTCGTGAGACGGCTCAGGTACATATACTGTTAGCGTTAAGACCCAGTTACATTGAACGAACCAATGCTCATTCTACCCCTACTCTATAAAATTCTTTTAGTTGAAACAAATCCGTTGTTCTGTTTGCGATCACAAAGATTATATAATAATAATAATAATAATATCTTTATTAATTCAAAAAGTATACAAGTAACAATATCGATTGAGGCACTGTGTCCCACACTAGGATTCCCTGTGTTGTGGGATCCAGTCCCTTCCGTCATATGTCCAATTCTAATCCTTATTCGAGTTTTTTTGCTTGTTGATGTTTTGGTGAATGAGCTTCTTGTCTACACTAAAAGATCGAGAAAGTTCTAAACCCACCTTTAGACGACTCACTCCGTAGATATTGTTGCACCAGTTGTTAATCAAGGGACCCAGTCTACAGGGGCCTCGAAAGTGTTTAAGCAAGAGATTCCTAAAATGTTATTCACAATTTTCCATAGACTAATCATTTTTGAGAATAACTGTTAATGCAACCATCTAAAGAATAATTTTACACTAAATTTATTTGTAATTTCGATTATATTATAAATAACATGGTGCCTACGCTAGCAATTTTATTTGAGCCCCCAACTCATCCTAATACATAGCTCCTCTAAGGCAAGCTACGCCATTAGACTCAAATTATTTATGCATTTCAGCGCTGATTCCAGTTATTATTATTTATGAGAGGCCTGATCTATCTATCTCTCATATATCTACAAGATTTTACATGTTCATTTTTTTGTCATTTGGTTATAGATGTTTAGCTGCATACGAAGCGGCGAATAGAAACCTAGAACGCGCACGGGCTAAAAATAAAGATGTTCATGCTGTGAGTAATCATAAATTAAAACAACTTATTCTCTATAATTTAGATTATTTTGAAATGGGTTTGATCTCTGTATTAGAAGGACAGCGGGTCAACAATAGTTTGTCTCATCAACGCCGCTATTAAGACTTTATTTTACAGCAATACAACAATACTAAAATTCACAGATATTCAATAATAATTCCTGAATACAACATAACACTGACAGCGAAAATTTTTTTCGTAACTTAAGAATCTCTATTTAAAGTTTTTTTTTTATAAGCCTTTGCAAAACTACAGCGGAATGCCATCACATTTACTTCATATAAATATCACTTTTGCTCAGACATTCTCTTAATTCACGTAAACACTATTAACTCGCACAATCACCACTCGCACAGTAAACATGACATTTTGCAATGTAAGGGTCCCTTTACTTAAACTATGTTATTAACCATCTCAATTTTAGGCAAACTAAAGTGTAAGACGTACTCTACATACCATATTGTTATATCTGTATAAGATATTCGTTCTAAACTCAACGGATAGGATTAGTATAAAGTTTGCCTTATTTTATTTCACTCACACCCTGAAATACATTATACCCTTGATAATATTACACAATTTTCTTTTTATGCACCCAGCCGATGGAGGTTCAAGAGGTAACAGCACGCTTTGGTTACTTAAGTTTGTATTCCTGTATAGCATTATAGTATTTCACAGTCATAATAATAATTCTTTCATCTCTTTTTTTGACCGTAAAATGCAATCTAGTAACAATGAGCTTGCCTCAACTGCACTTCAAGAAAATAATTGACAAACATTGTCATTATTATTGATACATTGCTAATACGCCATCACTGAAATTATGTAAATAATGTACAATCAGATAAATATCTAGGTCGGATATCAAATATAAACCAGTGCTAGAATGGGTCACCCATCTATCACCCGGTCGCAGCAACAGCAACTTAACATAACGATCGACTCAAATGCCGACCACTGATTAGGTCACGACCTCCTCAACCCTGACCTCAGTAGTAAAGTTCATAACTGAAATTTCTTAGTAAATAGTTGATATACTGAATATAAACCGATAATTATAGATTAACTGTTATTAAATGTGACAAAACAGATTTTTTTTTTTTTTAATTTTGTGTCACGGTTTTATCTACAAATTAAAACAATAATTTTTTTATTATTATTATTGTGGCAGTAAAACTGATGCGAAGGCAGATACGCAAAAGAAGGTAGTAATATCTTTAATGACAGAATTTGCTAAATAATTTGTTAATTTATCGCGATTAAAAAGTCCAAAACTATGTGACAATCATTGCCTTAGAATTAATGCAGAATAAGCCCTCATTCACACGAGACCTTTTTTACCGCGCGTTAAAAAAGCGTTCAAATAGAATAATACGGATTCCCAAATTTCTGTTCATACGGAAGTGCTTTTATAACGCGACGCGTTTTTATGAAGCAATGTTCTATTTTCAGCGCTATGTACGTACACATACGGTATATTTTCGTACCGACGATGCTGAAAAAGCGCCAACGCCGAGATTGAACGCAACGCATGTTTAACTCTCGTGCAAATGAGTGCTTATTTTGTAGTGTTTATACAAACTGCATTAATGAGTCCTATTTTGTAGCGTTCGCCTGACGGCTGCGCGCAAGAAAAATAAAATAACATTTAAATTTAGAACTGTCAAAACAGCCATCTTTTGTAAATATCTAATGGCTGCTCCACATTAGTGCCGTGAAACTCCGTTAACAGACGTGAACGATAATGTGGACGGTTTTCGCGGTGTTCGCGCGCGTTCACGCCAGTTCCCCGATCAGAGTCGGTATTTTGTCCCACGACAAAGGGTTCGCGCCCCCGTGAAATTAAATTTCGCCACTGGGTTCAATATTATAATTTATATTAATATAATTCTGACAACTTCATCTTTATAGAAATTTTAAATGCATTTTATATAATTAATAAAGACAATTCTAACCATATAATAAGGGAATTCAAAAGTTCAGCAAACAGCAGATTCCACGTCTATTTCGCGGCGAGTTCCACGAACGACTGTCAACATCCCGTAAATGTGGAGGACATGACCAGTGCCGTGAATTCGCGGCGTGACTTCACGGCCATAATGTGGAGCCGCCATAAAATGTATAAAATACTATGATTTCGAAATATTTATTATTCACCCTAGGAGTCTTTATAAGCTAGTATATATAGCTAATATACAGTGATCACTATAAAATTAATTTATCATTAGAGACCAATGGAAATTAAGCCCCGGTTAAACCGCACTATGTTTCACCGTATAATTGCCCGGATTAATACAATATATTAAGGCTTTCATACGCACCGTGCCATTAAAGTTTTAGACTAATTGTCGATTAGCCTAATCAGAGTCATCATTATACTGGCTTTGCGACTGAGTATATTTTACGCATAATAAAATTAAATTGTCTTTCTAAAATTAGGTAAAAAAAGGTAAAGTTTGAATTTTAGCACGGTGATATATAGCCTCTCATAAATGGGCTCATAAATGGGCTTGGCTGGAAATTAGCGCGATCAAAGAAATAAACTCTTCAGCTTTATATATTGGTATCGTCCATCCGCTTCTAACCTATCCGCAACAGAGTTACGTTTCGTTCGGTCTTGTTTGCACTTATTAGAATGTGTGTCATAGTAATTATTTCACTTAAAATTTAAAAATCGCAAGTAAAAACGTAACGTAAACTATGTCACAAACGTCAAAACGGCGGCCAAAACGTTTCATTTCATGACATCAAGCACTAAAACAACCGCAGATAATAAACTTAACCAAAAATACCTAATACTATGATCCATTTTACGTATTTGCAAATCTTTTGTACAAATTTTAAAAATCAATTTTTTAAATATTTTATTAACCTACCTCCGGCAGCTAAAATCGAATAGCGGGGGGTTGAGACAAAACCCTTGATCCTCCCACAGTTGCAGAATCCTCAAATTCAGGCGAAGATCGAAACTGAAAGGTCACCTATCAAGGAAACTCAAAAACCAAATGAAATTTGTCAAGCAGGTAGTTTCTAGTTAGTAGACATCCGCTAAGAACGGATTTTGTCGATAGACTCTACTTTTCTAGGGGTCGCTAGTTTAATTATACGCGGTTGAAGTTGCGGGACACAGTTAGTCTAGCTATATAACTGGATTAATTAATTACTGAGATTCATCTCTTTATAAACGCTTACCATCTATTATTGTCTTCCTGCGGTGAACGAATACCCCTTAAACGCTTATTACTGACGCTGACTAGCGGTTTAAATGGAAAACTATGAGATATCCTCCTGTCAGCTTAACGAGGGCTTTTCCGGATTAATGATATTATTTAGTATCTGGATTGGCCCTACAGCCTTACTTTTTTTTTATAGGACTCTATGACACACGGACGTCTGTTCCTAAGATAGACAACTTAATGTCCGTGTTATAGGTAACAGACGCCTGTTATACACAAATATTTTTTTAGAAATATATAAATACATACATAAAGATAATACACCAAGACTCGAGGCGGAATCTGCGATACCTTCAAGCTGTGAAAAAGCAACCCTCTAGATCTACGCAATCAAAACTAAGTCTCACAAACCGAACGAAACGTTATGCATTAACAGTATGCATTAATAAAAAGGATAGTGGGTGTAAAATGTATGATTTTAAAACATGATTTTTTGTTAATAATGTATATATATCTCTATAGACCGTGAAAGTGTTACGTCACAAGTCTATTAGTGTGGTGGGCATGCCCATCGCGCCCATCACTGTGAATCCGCACGTGGCGGAACAACAAATTCTGGAAGACCGCGCAAATACACCACAGCTAAAAAATCGTGTCTGATGAAACGACGACCTTGAAATGCCTGAAAAAAAAACGCATAAGTTGTAGCTAAAAACCATCTCGATCGCATCACCTTTAAAATAAAAAAACCGCATCCAAATCGGTTCATTAGTGTAGAAGCTTCGATATCACAGACAGACATACATACAACAGTCACGTCAATCTCGTGACATCTTTTTTTAAAATATAGTTTAACATATAGCGCGCCCGAGTAATAGATGGGTGACCCATTTTAACACTTGGTTTTCAAATATCCGACATCCTCCGTGTTTCGGAAGGCACATAAAATAGTGGGTCCCGATTAATGTCACTATGTGATATTAGTCGTAGGGTTGTAGAGATTGTTGGGATGACGTCAGGCGGCAGTCGGTTAGCTTAACTCGCCCCACAGCTATAGACTTTGTAATTTAAGCGGACTCTGGTACTAGACCGGGATAATCCTAGGTCAGGGATCGGCGAACTGAGGCTCGCGATCCACATGCGGCTCTTTGGATGTGAAGTTGTGGCTTTTTAGTTCCTAAGCAATGATCTAATAATACAATACATATATTAACTGACTTCATGTGAAAAAACACTAGTTATATATGAATTAATAGATGAGATTTTATCAAAAAACTTTATGCGAGTACTATTTTTTGTTGGCAAGAACAAAATTTGTGGCTGTTTAATAACTTTGAAATTTTGTAAATTATTATTTTTGACTCTACCGACTCAAAAGTTTGCCGACCCCTGCGTTAGGTAGAAAAAGAATTTATTACCATAACCATGTAAACATTGTTACAGTTACACATCTTTCCTGATCATACAAGTTTATATGAATACATAGATAAAAAATACTTGCCAGTTGAATACGGCGGGGAAGCTCGTAGCCTGTATGATGTAAATGAAGAACGTTTGAGACTAATTGAAGAAGAAAGGTGAGAAAGAAAAATACATGAGAAGAGTAATCAAATAAAGAAAGAAGAGTAATAAAAATGTCGTAGCACACTACGACAGACTGTGTTCAGTCTAAAAATGCACGCGACTCCAAAGTATACACCTCTACATGCAAAATAGTGTGTAGTCGCAATACACGCAAGCTCGTCCTCTTTAAATCCCTTCATACACATACGCACACACGCACCCACACGCACGCACCCACACACACACTTTCACACACAATCACAAAGACACACATACACATAAACACACACGGGCACGCACACGCACCGGCACACACACCGTGAAAGACAAAAACGATTAGTTAACTGGCTAATAGCTGAATAGGCAAAATTCGAGCAAGACAACTTCTGCCGGATCCGCTTAGTAATTAATCAATCTTATTATTGTTGCAGAGAAATGTTTCTTAATGACAATTTATGGATGGCGGATATAGAGAAGAAGCCGAAAGACGACGATTGCGTACTCAACGGATCTTTTAGAAGTCTGAGCGTAGATTAATATCAGCGTTATTAAATAAATTATTGGCTTATAGAAAATGAATTGGTTTTATTTGGTCATAGCAGACTACTCGTATACAAGTGACTGGCGAGACACTGACGATACTCGAGGACATGACATTTGATGAACATATATGACGAAAAAAATTAACATTGAATGTAAATATCAATCAACTACTACGTGAGATTAAGAGAGTGTTGTTTAATTATGTGTGGAACGCATGGACATACTAGCGTGAACGCACGATGATGATCCGTTTTCCCTTATACTTTAGTCTAGGCATGTCTTAAACGGGTAAAAAGAGCAAGGCACCTATTTCACGTATTCTAATCATTTATTATTTGTTTAATAAGTATAGCAAATATAAATCAAAATGGACTGAATTATAATTTTATTTCCACTAACAGCTGTCATTAAATCGTTTTTATAACTGTCCAGATTTTTTACGCTAGGAAATGCATTTACAGACTAATTGTTCGAACAGCAAATTAACCACATTAAAGTAAGGCCACACTTCGTCTAATTTTAAAAACATTTGGTCAAAAATTAAGTACCTACTGTTATTACATAATTATAGCGAGAATCGAGTACTGAGTGCGTTCCTTGAGTATTCTGTGTGTCCCACCAGTCACCGTGTATAATTAAATATTTTTATGGGTATATTTAAAAAAACTGGTATCATCACACAAAAATTAATAATTTGTAATGAATGTAATACTTTTAAAGGAACGTTCATAAAATTGTAAAAAACAAACGTCCACTCGTCGATTGTTAAATTTTTTTTTTTTTTTTAATTTATTTATTTAACCAAAAAAAATACAGTTTTCAAAAAAATAAAAATTCCGCCAAACTATTAAAATAGTTTATCGGCAGACCACTGCTCTCTTAATTATAACTTCATTACGATAATCTCGTTATATTTGGGATTTATTCAGGACTTTATTGAATTTTAGTCTTTGGCAAAGAACTTCGTTTAGACAAATCTCAACATTTAAATCTATAATCACAATTTGATTAGGTCGATCCAGATTTCTCATCCACAATATGGAGCTATTTGGTTGAGGAAGTTCCTTCACTATATATAGAAAACCACACCAAAATAATATTTTTATTTGAGAAGCTTTTTTTTTTTAATTTCCTGACGACGAAGCACAGTTTTGAGCAACACTGTGAAACTTCCAGAAATTGTTCTTTATGACATAAGATTCTCTGGGAAATAGTGAAAAAATCTAGCTTTTCCTTACGTCTACATAAAGGACATTGCTCGGTAACAACTATTTAATTAATATAATAAGCGGTGGTCATGATTCCATGATAAAAATTATCCAAGAATAAAATGTATACATGTGTGTATAAATCGTTTAGCGTTGGTGTGCGTGTGATTTTACTTTAATAGTTTAATATATTTACACGAAACTAAAATAAAAAGTGCGTGAGTTAGTTTATGAATATGTTCTTTAGCACATTTAAAAATATAGGATCGTTTAAAGCTAACACAGCATAATCATCATCTTTGCTAACCGAAATTGATCACGCAAAATACATAAAAAGGAATTTCAAGATCTCATTTCTTATGCCGAGAAATACGCTAAGGTGTGGGGAAGCAATCAGAATTACATTATAGGAATAAATTATTCAAATGAATAACTCCAATATATTTAGGGCGCGTTTAAATTTATTTCCACCAACATTTGTTTATATTACGTAAGGAAATCTTCACCAAAGTCTATGCAGTTACGTGTAAAGTTTAATATTTGTAGAAATCCTTAATTACTCAAGTTTACCGTGCCCCGAAAGGCTGTGTAATTGCTGTATCTAAGTAATTAATAATTCCACGCAACGCTCCGACGTTATTAAGGGCCGGAAGAAATATATTTCCTCAGGATTACTGCTGCGGAGACGGCTGTGCCTGTAAGGCTTGGAGTTAACCGCCAAAAGGAAATAAAGGTACCGTTTTCCTTGTGAAAATTGCAAGATGGCGTTTTGGAAAGGCAATGTTTTCTTTTTATTAAAATAATAATATTACGAATACCGAAATACACAACACAACGTCAAAAGGTAAACTGCCTGCTTTTTTTAATGAAAATGTTCAGAAGGCTGTTAAATTTTTGAATACGACAAAAACAATAACAATTTATTTCATTTAGTAGATATTAGGCTAAGGAAGGGTTTTTGTTAGGATCAGATTAAGGATGCCTAGGGACATTCGCAATTTTATGCGTACGAAGTCGCGGTAAACAGCTAGTGTTTTATAAAAAAAACTAGTTGTTACCGGTGAGATCGTCCGGGTAAAATTAGGTGTAATATTTTAGCGTGATGATATATGTACATATAGCCTATAGCCTTCCTCGATAATTAGGCTATCTAAAACTACAATATTTTTTTCAAATCGGTTCAGTAGTTCCTGATATTACCGCGTTTAAGCATCTTCTACTTCATATATAAATTTTTTAATCTTATAGACTTGTTTACAAGTACTTATGAACGTCATATGTATATATAATATATATTTAATCATTATTTAATAATTTTGTAATAAAATTCACGACTTAAAAGCTAAGTTCACAAGAGTTCCTCACGCCCTCCACTGAGAAGAGCCCGCAACAAAATCAGTCGAGTAACTGTTTGTTATCAGCATTTTCAAACTTGGTATAGTATAGATACAGGAATATAGATAATAAGTAGAATGTATAATACATGGGGCTAACGTTGTATCAAGCATAAATAGGGTAAGCAACTCAACTTTACCTGTTGCCAATGTATTTGCAAACCCAGATCGTAGCTTTACTTACATAAAAAAATAAATTCCGAGAGTAAGCTAGTGAAGCTCGTTTATATGTAAAAAGTAATGTAATGAAATAGCGCTTAAGCAACAGGACCCGGGCCGTGCATCAGGGATTCGGCCAATATTGGACGCCATCATCCGCCAATGAATTGGCCAATAAAACCAAATTGGACCAAATAAATTTCCTTTATAACCTTTTTCCGGTTCCTTTTTGAGTGATTCCGTTCGTTGAAGCGGCCCCTTTCAGATTTGTGATATAAAAATCAATTTGAAGATTGGACTTTGATAAATACGACTTGCCACTCTGTAATAATTTTATCTTATAAAAACACCTTCTATGTTTCTATGACCTCTACCTCTTCTTAGGGTTCCGTAGCCCTACAAAAACCCTTATAGTTTCGCTCTATCCGTCCGTCCGTCTGTCCGCTCGCAAGATCGTCTCACTCTAGACTCTAAATTTTCCAACTTTATAGGGACTTTGGTAGCAACTTTGGATTTGTAATAAATACTTTTATCGTGTATCAGATACTAAACCTTTCTTTATAAGCGTGTCTTCACGTCACGTCACTTTATTCAAATATATAGTATTTGAACTCACCTATCAGATATTAGCCCAGTAGAAATCAGAGCAAACGTATCTATCCGCCATGGGGCCATCTAGTCCGGATGCAAGTGAGACAGTTGAGGCTCTTTTTAAAATATAACAAGGGTCAAACGAGTAGCCGGCATTCACCTAAGTGACTACCGACGCCCATGGACAACTGCAACACCAGAGGGCTCGCATGCAGTCTTGAAATATCCCATGTAGATAGAACATGCTAAAAACTTATAGGAAAATTATTTTGAGTGAAATCGGGCAAAAACTTTTCAAGTTATATTAATAGTATGTCAGCACACTACGAGTAGTAGATGCAAATGCGTTGCCGAATTTATTTTCACTCAAACCATCAAAACTGACAAACAAACAAACAAACAAACAAACAACAAAACAAGGAAACAAACATTGAAAGGGTATATATAGAACGATTTGTATAGTACATCGGTTTATTTTTCGATTTTTTTGTCTTTTTTCCGATTTTTTCTAAAACTGCAATAAATTTCATTTTATAGCCAACTTTGCCCGCGAATTCGTCTGCCTTAAATTAGGTAAAAAATAGATTCAATTTTAACGTGACGATATATAGCCTTCCTCGGTAAGTGGGTTATCTAATACTGAAAGAATTTTTCAACCTGGACCAGTAATTCTTGAGATTGTCGCGCTCAAGCTAACAAACAAACAGACTCGTCAGCTTTATATATTAATATATATTTATAGAATATTAGTATGTTATGTTTGTCAAATAAATGCTTTTTTGATCATTTTAAATATTGCTGTAATATTTACAATGAACTTAACTTTAAGTAGTAAGAAGAAAAACTATATACATTATAAATAAACTAATTCTAAATTAAACTAAAAAACGTTTTGTTATTTATTAATTGGAGCCTATTTTTTCCCACTGTAAGGCAAAGGCCTCCCTATCCTCTTTCGATAACGTTCTGTAAGGTTATGCGTTGCCAATCTCTATTATAAAGATCCAAGTCATTCCTCCATCTCATCCTTGGCCTGCCGCGATGTATTAAAAAACGTAATACATAACAAAAACTAACTATTCCTCCTACACTCAAGGATAACTGGAAGAGATCTCTTTTAGGGATAAGTTAATCCGTTGTACACTAATTGTTACATAAATAAATTAAAAAGACAACATTTAACAAAACAAATATATTAAAAAAAAATGAAAAATTTGATTTGAATCCAACTCGGTGTGACCTTTGCCTCTTTCAGTGCCTACTGCAGCAAGTCACGCGGGCAATTTAGTAAAACGCTGCCCGTGCGTAGGAAATAGGTTCACGTTAACCCACAGATTATATTATAGGTGCTTATTAGTGGATTGTAATCTTATTTCTATATCGGCAATAGCTCGCTATTTGGTCCGCGTTTTAATTATTTTACTCGTCAGCCTACTCAAGCTTTACTCCTTAGTCAAAATATTTGACTGTACCACTTAAGCCTACTAATCTTATACTATCTTTTCGAGGAGAAAGAGAGAAAGACGGAGAGGGAGGGAGAGGCAAAAGGGAGGGGGACGAAGGGGGAAGGAGAAGTGTAATGTTAGAAATATATTAAATTAAAAAAAAAATATTGTAATAACACTTGCACAGTTAGTTACTATACTAATATTATAAAGCTGAAAAGTCTGTTTATTTGTTTGTTTGTTTGAATGCGCTAATCTCATCATGCGAAGTCGCGGGGAGTAACTAGTCTTTCATAAAAACTTCGCTGTGTATGAGATATGAAATTTTCTGTAAGTTGCTCCATCTTCACTCGCCCAACAGCCTCATCCCCTCTAATTTAGGCGGACTCTGGTACTGAAAAAGAATTAGAATTTAAACTACTCCATTGTTTTTTGTTTATTATATGCATATTTATATAATGTTTGGTCTGAATTTTTCGTAAAAATGTTGCCGGATTACCGATAAATAAATAAATGAGTATGATTTTTACTCTGTAGTAGTTTGAGGTAATGTTTCAATTTTTTTTTTAATTTGTATATTGGCCTAACGAACGAGTCTTGAATAGCGTTCTCGATCTCTGTGATATCTGATGTAAGGGGCTCGGGCAAAATGTGTATTTAGTGCATAACATAACATCTATGGAGTCTGTTTAGCAATAATATATACGATATAATATTTATTCATATTATTATTTTTTTTAAGAAATATTAGGAATACTTTTTAGGTATGTCTAATTTTCCCTTTTTTCCCCTCCTACTAAGCTTAAATTAAAAGCTCGTGTTAGGAGTGGGTGCGACAATTAAATACCCCTACGGCGGTGGGGTTTGAACCGGATTTGCGGTTTTCAGTCTATACCTTACACCGTTGATCCATTGAGGCTCTAATATTAAATGTGGGTTACAAAAATAAAAATAACTATCGAAAACTTAGTCAGGAATTTCCTTAATTAAAAAGAAGAAATAGCATTTTAGTACATATATAAGGAGTATGTATTCGCTATATATGTGAGCTTCAGAAGACGGCAAAGGTGAAACCCGGGCCGGTATTTCGCACACCACTTTAATTATACCGAGTTAATTAATACAAAACATTATTGTAGGGCCCCTAAACTAGCGACTGTTCGTTATCAAGGATTAGTCTATGGAAATTTTTAATTGGCACAAATTTTTCTAATTGCAAAACAAAATACAAATAATATTTTAAACGAATATAGATTTATTAATTTAATGTAATATCCAAAAAAATCGTTATATATAATTAACTTTAACATGCAAAAATTTTTTTTTTCATGTTACAACCGGGGCAGACGGGCAGGCAGCAGGCACTGAAGTGCCTACCGGCGCCCATGGACATCTGCACGACCAGAAGGCCAGCAGATGCGCTGCCGATATTTTCATGTATTGTCGTCGGCATTATTCTCGCCAAATATTTCTTGAACGCGTACAAATCTGCTGACCTTTAGCTCGCTAGTTTATCAGCGGAATATCTACGGATTTGTTTTTAACGCTCTTGCCTTTATTCTCACACCAGCTTATTAGTACTACTTAGCGTAATCCAATACACGGCGCTCTCGTTTGTTTCCCACTTTTCATGACTCACACAAAGAACACTGTTTTATTTATTAAATACTCCAATCACTCGTTACTATAACATCCCGTAATATTTTCTATTACGTTTGTGATATTTTAAAGCGTATATCGCAGGAAATGGTCAATAATGCGTGAACCGGGCGAGTGTAGTCTCCAGCGAAATCGTCTCGGCACTAATCGGTACTTTCCGTCGAACTTCGTGTCAAACGAACGACTGTTCTGTGCGAGGTTCACGGGGCTGGGACGCACGGCGCATGCGCTAGGTGCGATTCGATTTTTAATAGTTCATACTAGTTCTATATTACGTAAAACTTGTAATGTTCTAACTAGATAATGAAATTAGCGGTTTATCAACAGTAGAATTAACTAGATGACTGAAATCTGCGTCAAATTTACGTCTTAATTAAGGCATATTTTATTGACGCCACGGAATTCATTTAAGTTCATTTTCCGGTTTTCTGAGAAGCCAATTAACAAAGAAGCTCGTGTATTCCGACTTTAAAAGGAGGAGGTTCTGTATTCGACTGTATTTATTTTTTTATTATGTTTGTTACTTCAGAACTTTCGATTGGGTAAACCGTTTTTGATGGTTCTTTTTTTTATTTGAAAGCTAGTGCTTTCCGTGTGTGTCCAGTTCTGACAATTTGAAGTCGGTTTTTTTTGTTCAATTTTTAATTATTCGAATAAGAAAGAGTCTCACACACAGTTTTCTAATTATTAAAATTCAAAAAACTACTATCTTTACTTCCCCTTTTATTGGAACGCTCCCATATGTCCTTGTAAAGAGAGGAACAATAGTATTTTACCTCAGTAAAATTATTTCAAGGCCTTCGACCGCAGCCTCGCAAACAGCCTTGGCTACCAGGTCATATTCTCCTAGTTGGGTTAAGGTCGTTTTTGCAGCTTTCGTTAAAACTGAACTACTGTGTTCTATTTTTATAACTACTGTGTTCTACATTTACTAGCATTGTAACAGGGCGTTTTTTGCCACGTATTTTTTGGGGGCACGCAAATTATTAAGTTTTAAAGTCTATAGATTTTTGTACCCCTGGTACCTGTACTGGGTTTTGCCACGTAATAAAAAATAAACCCCTCTTCCCACCTCTTGCTATTATGTTTCGATAATAGATGCATTCTGAGAATGCAAATATTTGTAGTGAAAGAATAAAAAAAAACCATAAATTTCTATAAATATATGATGAATTATGAATTATTTTATGATAGTAAAGGTTTGAGTAGTGATAATTATATAAATAAAGTTTTAAAAAAGTATAACTTCTAACAAGTGGAGAGGGTTCTATGCACCCATTTATTTTTCAAATTATTCAGTCTCTTTTTCAGTTTTTTGTTAATGTCCAAATATTCTTTGAGGGCACCACGTGCCCTCGCTTGGCCCTAAAAAACTCCCTAACTGTAGGTATTCGAAAATTATTAAATATAGATATACTTGCATAACAAATGTTCTATTAATGATAGTTCTGAATAATGAATAACTCAATTTATTTATTATAAACCGCCAA
>JANCMC010041502.1:778018-790841 GCA_024363005.1 Charaxes varanes
ATGAACGATACCTACAACAAACCAAATATTTAAAAAAAACTGTTTGCCGGTTACCTACGATAATTTAATAATAACGCGGAACGCTTAGGACGATCTTGCCTCTCGCTTACATGCTCGGCTGAGGCGGAACGTGACAATGAGTCATGCTTTTCAAGCGTGCAGCCGTCGCTCATTGATTTATAAGACGTTATTACGTCAAAGACATTTATTTCTTAACAAATAGACAGACGTTTATTCGTTAAGAGTAAAACCCGTAACGTTTGGGCCTGTCTGTTTGTTAAGGGTTTAAAAACTCTTTTATGCCTGGACCGATAGAAAGTCTCTATAACCGAGGATTAAAGCTTTGTTTTCTATAGTTTAAAAATGTAAGTAAATTGTACACTAAGGTATAGATTAATTTAGCTAAAAAGTAGGAGATCATCGGTCTAGTACCAGGGTTCGCTTAAATTGCGGAGAATGTAACTGAGGGGAGAGTTAAGATGACTGACTATAGTGTGACGTCATCCACAATGTCTACAATCTCATGACTAATATAATTCAGTGACATTAAGATACACCCACTATTTATTACCTTCCGAAATACGGAGGTCTGATATTTTAAAACCAGTGCTAGAATGGATCACCCATCCATCACCCAGCCGTACGAAGGACTGCTTAACCTGGAGATCGATTCGACGACCTCGACGAAGATTTTGTATACTAAATTTGTATATTATAATACCTTATTATATGATTCTTATCTGAAAACCTGTATAAATATAATGTTCGTGAGATTATTCTTTTTACGATTTAATTTTATAGGGGTCTCGTTACATCGTACGCTCGTTTGACTCCGTCCCGCACAAAGGATTCTTTACAGTCAGGATAACAAACATAAAGCGGCCATAAAAAATGGCTTTCTTTTCAATGCGTAACAATGATGGATCTCTACAATGGCATGCGTCCAGCTCTTTCAGATACGGAATGTTTTCCGACCCCTTACACCTCCAGCTCCGTCTAACCTCCAACCCCATCTATGGGGTCACCAAAAAGGCTTTATAACACATTCCCACAAGACTCGATTTGAAGATTGAATACGTCTCGTCAAATAATCAATCGTAGTCGTGATTCATCATTTCTTGTAAACAAATTCGCATATTAAACAGTGAATAAAACATTTGACATAAAAGAGACGTGAAATTATCAGAACTGGACCAAATTATTTTTTTTAACATCGGCTCTCAAATAAAAGAATGATCAAAATTGGTTTATCTAGTGGAAAGTTCTGATGCATCAAACATTAAAAAATACAGTCGAATTGAAAACCTCTTTTTTAAGTCACTTGATAAAATAATACAGCAATTTTCCAAGTAAGGCGTGTAAAGCCGCGTGTAAGAGCTAGATACTAAGTGCACGGAAGCCATAATGTCGTTTGTCTCACCAATTGTCAGCTTATCCTGTATAATACGGCTTTGTGTATGTCACGCTTTAGTGTGCTGAAACACTTAAGTACATGTATCTAACTGCAGCAACCTATCACAACTAAAATATAGAAAGAAAAAGAAGGAGCATTTCTGTTCTGCCCGAACGTTAGGTTACTTACTTCATTTTATTATCCTGTAATATTGTGCCCGTTACCGTTTACTTTCCTTTTCGCCTTACCGTTCTATAATGGTTCATATTTTAGCGTTAAAGGCAACAGTCTTAATAAATAATTAAAAAAATAATTTAGAAAAAACTAAATTGTCGTCGCTGATATGTTAATAAAGACAGGAATTCCAAGAATGTAGGAAGAATTGGAAATAATAAGAAATACTTTTTTTATGCAAAACTTTTATTTCTATAGGAATTTGCAACCTTCTTTAATTTCTTTGTGGAATCAGATACCATCTTCGATACTTCCGATACCATTTAGGGACTTTCAAAAAAAAAGAGAATACTCATTCCTCAAAGGCAGGCAACGCGTCTGCGAGCCCTCTGGTGTTGCAGGTGTCCATGCACGTTGATAATCAATCGTGTTAATTCCACCTGCTCGTTTGCCAATTGTTAAAAAAATAGGCCTAAAACCAACAATCTTCCAAGCTCGTGACTCTATAGGATTAATGGTGAACTAAAGAGTACCCAAAAATACCATATATCGACTGTAGAAACCTCAATTTAATACAGCCATGACCTTTTCATCTACTACGCAATTAGTATTTATAAACATTATATAGTTTTTTAAATTACTCACGCGATGCCATTTTACAATTAACATAATCGATAACGTGGACTGGACCTTATAACTTTAGCCTTCAAATAAAGCCTTGAACAGACTAGCAACTTCTAGTCACATCTAAATTAGTGAATTCGAATTCAAATGATAATGTATCAATTTTATTAGACAATCATTAAATTTTCCAATTTTGACTCAGAGAGACTTTGAGGGTCTTTTCGTCCTTGCAAAATAGTGACTTTTTGTAAAAACAGAATGTTTTTGACTAAGCTACGGGAACCTCTTTATATAAGAATATTAATATTTATTACATGGAAGCAAATCCGTCACACATTGCCTTCGGGCAAGGCAACGTTAACAAAAAGTTACACTTGAAGACCCATTTTTAGGGTTCCGTGGTACTACTAGGAATCCTTCGTCCATTCCTCCGTCCGTACTTCTGTCTTATGGAGATTAGAATATAAGAAGGACCATCTTGATGTATTAAAGTGTCCGTCAAAATCCGCAGATAAAGAGGGCGCCACTTTTGAATTAGGAAGAATTTTAAAACTCCTATTAGTCAATTCACTGCTACATTCATACCATAACACGCCGTTCTGGAAGGCTATTGTTCAATTCATTCTATACCAAGGCCATTTCTTTGAATTTTCGAAAGATAATTTGCTGTTTATAAATGGCCACTTTTTCCACTAGCCTCACATAGAAGATGGACTATCCTTATATTCTAATCTCGATAAAGCATCCGTTCGTCCGTGTAACCTTCGTTTTTATTTTATTTTGATAAAACATGTTAGAAACTCATTAGGAAAATTATTTTAAACAAGATTGGACAACAACTTTTGAAGTTATTCAGCAAATACTAATCGCGTATCAAATACGGAATCCTTCCATATAAGCGTGATACGCTCTTGGCTACTTTTCTCTATTAAATTCGCGGTAGTATAAGTAAAATTATTATGTTAAATGTCTACAGTATACTAATAATTGCCAAAAATTTTCGCATAAATATTCAGGCCTACGCTTCATCCCCGAGTTTATTAAAATAACGACATCCCATGGGTACTTTAATACACAACCGCACCCCTTAATTTATTATTACTATGAGCATTAAAGGCTTTAATGCTCTATAAACGATATTTATATTATATACTAGCTGTGACCCACGACTTCGTTTGCGTTTAATTCAATATTTTTGTACAATTTCTACAGTTTTTTAATTTTGTGTCAAGAACCCTTCCCTTGAAGTCTTACAAGGAATATTATTATTTTTAAACGTTTTAAAAGTATGCGCAGTAAGGGCTGTAGAAATAGTCTATAAACAATACTTATATTATTAATTCCTAGCTTTAACCCGCGACTTCTTCCGACTTCCGCATTGTTTATACAAACTTTTACATATTTCACTCGTTTGAAACTTCATTTTCACGACTAAAATGGACTTATGTTTTGTCCATGATGTAATCTATCTCCATACCGAAATTCATCAAAATATATTTATACTTTTAATAAGATGTTTTTTAATTTGATAAAATCGCTGCAATTTTGTTATTGATATAACTACAACTTCACTGTTTTGGAATTTTTCCTATACGTGTACTTTAAAATATAGCTTCTAGCCAAATTTCATGATTCTAGGTCAACAGGTTTAGGTTTTGATTCCCTTTTGGAAGATACTAGTAGGGGAAATGCGACATAACGTAGCGATGTAGTTTGCAAATGTATGGGCAATGTGATAAATGGCCATATTTTTTGATTGTGAACACTTAGAGAGTTGATGTTTTACTTCTTCAAGGGACTTCAGACTTCACAGACCTCAATATTTGGTATTCATTTTAACTTTAAATCTTTACGCGTTTCTGAGAAAAAGGGGCTTGACAGACAGACAGACGGACAAGGAAGTCATCCTATAAGGGTTCCGTTTTTTCTTTGGAGGTACAGAACCATAAAAAGTCCAAAAAGACTAATAATCTATACGTGAAGCTAAACTTTCGGTACCCTTTTACGAAAATTGCGCTGACGGAGGAGAATGAAATTTGGGACAATTATAGTTTACTTAGAAAAGTGTGTGCGCATACTAAATTTTAATAAAATATGCACTATAAATATACTAAATTATTAAAGTAAAACCACGCGCACACCAATGCCAAACGATTTACACACACATGTATACGTCTTATTATAGGTGATGTCAAAGAGTAGTCATGACAACCACGACAAAATAACAATTTATTTTTAATAATGGTTTTTAATGTGATTAAATTGTCAAAAGTCGTTGTACTAAGAGTTTTTTATGTATAATTTAATTAAGCGCATTTTAACTACGCAAATCTGACGATTTGTGGGCGAATTTCGACCAGCAGGCGATCTTTAGTTATAACCAAACGCACACCGCTGGTTGTTTACACGATAGTACATTTATATTTTACAATATAATTTATGGAGAGACCGATAAAAGCGATCTTATCCGTGCGCCCAATAAAACCGCATCTTTAAAATGTAAATAAAAATCAAACATTCAGCACTCGTTTATATTTATATTTGTTTGTTATTCGCTCCGGGAACAGTGCTATCTATGTGTTTTCATATCGCGGAAGCAATTTTTGGCAACTTTCCAAGGCCCATAGCCTAACCTTTAAATGTTGTGTATACAATATGGGAATTTTTGCATAAAGAATGTAAAATGCTTATCGACAACTGTTATGATAAATCAATACACAGTAATAAAATTGAAGGGTCTGTTTCTCGTCAATTTTATTTTTATACTGATTGCATATTTGTATGATTTCTATACCAAAATTGCAAATCTTTGAAACGGCTGGACCTATTTGGGTTGAACTTTCAGTGGTAGATAGCTGATTTTACAAGGAATAACAGAGGATACTTTGTTTTTAGATAAACAATTTAACAAAATCACTGAATTCACTCGGACAAAGACGCAGGTTACAGCTATTAAAAATAAATTGACTTCTTTACTCTAGTTAAGGACATGGTCCTCTGTTCTTAAGGGTCGGAAGCCATAACACCTCCAGACTTGCAATTTCGGATCAGAAGGCAAAACTATATCGGGTATCAGCTTGTATATGAGAAAAATCTTTGTGAAAGGAGGACTGTAGATTCCCACTGATTACTCACAAATAGCATTAAAGCAGATAAATCACGTAAATCCGTGATATTTGATTAGTTTCGGTTCTGATATTACGTAAGATTTTGCATCCGTTGTAAATACGGTCAATATCAACCAAGAAACAATTGTACAACGCTGGGTAAACAAATTGAGATGAATGCGGTTGTTCTGACTTGCCAAATATTATCTGTCACATCTGTTTCAAATCATATATATAAATACGTGAAGCAGAAACTTTTGGTGCCACTTAACGAAAATTGCGCGGACGGTACGGTATGGAATTTGGCACAATTATAGTTGATATAAAGGAGCGTGTGTGAATTCTAATATTTTTATAAAATATGCATTATAAACATATTAAATTATTAAAGTAAAACCACACGCACACCAATGCCAAACGATTTACACACACATGTATTTTTTTTACTATAAGATGGTGTCAATTCTGATAGTGTGTGCCGAGATCACTGAATGGTTGCACCAAAATATTCTTTTCCCAACTCATTGGATCCCTTGTTTTATCAAATGCACTATTATTTGGTCGTTTCATCGAGATGTCTTTTGTTTTTAGGTTTGAAGTTATTGTTACAGATGTTAGGCGTTTTTAATTATTGTGGCCAACCACGAAATATTTTAACTTTAATGTACATAGTTAATCTAAATATGTATTATCCAGTTTGACTGGCCCGTGGGGGCAATAGCAGTGGCCCTGCTTTCCAGTCCGGGGGTCGTGGGTTCGATTACCGCCTCGAGTCTGGGGGTATATGTATGTATTTATATGTTTCCAAAAAGTATATTTTTCCGTATAATATCCGTCTGTTAACTATAACTAGCATTAAGTTGTCTACCTTAGGTACACGTCCGTGTGTCATTTAGTCCTATATATTTATGTGTGTATAAATAAGTGAATGAAAACTTTTGCGGTACCGAGAGTGATACAAAAGAACTTGTAATAAGTTTTTTCGCTTGAGATCGAAAAAAACTTGCTTTCAAACAATCGTTCTTAAATAGACGACCACTATCGTGTATAATGCGGATTTCAGTCCATACCCTATACCGTTGAGCTATTGAGGCTCAAATTTAAAGACTGGGTATAGTACAACTATCTCGAATAAATAGACAAATAATACTTCATTCGCAAAATGTCACTCGTATATTGTCGTGTTTCTGAAAATGATTAGGGCCAGCTACCACCTAGCCACTTAGCCCAGGCCCTTTCCGAAGTTGCAAGTTCCATTTTTACGGCAGTAAAATAACTAGAGTAGGTTTTAAAACTGCGAATTTTCACATAAAAAAAGTGGCCGAGAAAAGGAGTCCGTGTCAAACGTATTTGTTAAATAAGTACAAAAGTTATTAACCAATTTGTTAAAAATAATTTACCTAATGAGGTATAAGCGTGTTCTATCAACATGGAAAATTTCAAGTCTAAATGTTTGGAAATGCTAGGAGGATCCACCTTGCGGGCGGACTAACGGATGGATAGACAGAGCCAGGCTATAAGGGTTCCTTATAAGACTACGGGACCCTAACTAGATTTTTCCGCAACTTTGTCCGTGTAAAATTAAATTTGCTCTTAGACCTCTATGGAGGTATCTGGGCTTTTGAAAAATCCTTTCTTAGCGTAGGTCTACTAACTATATATTATCTCCTTGACAAATTTCATCTTTGTATCTCCCGCGGCAATAGAGATTTCGTCTTAGATGACCTTACCCTTTTATGTATATAGATTCGTTAGATACCAGCATCTTTTCCCTTTAAAAAGTCAGCAAAGTTACCTTACATAGTTGTTAGGTCGCATTAAAGGATTCCTAGCATTATTTATCTCAAAGCATCTCACTAGGCACCCCTTTATTAACCGTCTTAATTGCTAAGGGCAAGTTAATTACACCCGGCAAAACTTACCCCGCCGCGGCTTCTTAAAGATCCGTTAATTTAGTATAAATTTAATGCAGTTAAATTCCTTTAATGTCATACCGGTGTAAAATTATCCCTGTGGTAATTTACCATCCCTTGTGGGTCCTGACCAAAATCCCTTGGCGATTTCGGATTTTACCTTACCTAGTGTATCTTTTTGTTTTAATAAAAGACCCGTCTCTTTCTTTCTTTTTCTAAATTCTTAAATAAATAAGGTTCCATTTCATTTCTTTTTATTATATTTACATTACAATCGGAAAAGATCAAACGGCATACATTAAAGCAGCCAATTCCATCAAATAATATTGGTTTCAAAATATGTATGCTATTTGATCTCGATAAGCGCTATAAATTAGTCGAAATGTAAAAAGAAATTTTAAATTTCAATGAATTTTTGACTGATAATATATTTTTTTAAAGAAAAAGTAAACTGTAAATATGATATATCAGTAAATATTTCCTCCCCAAGTAGCTTAAAATATTAAGCTAGAATTAAATGCAACTCAACTGTATCGATGAAATTAAATTAAATTCAAATGATATTTTATTCAAGTAGTCTTTTACAAGCGCTTCTTAATCGTCAAGTATTTTAATAATTACCAGTAATTCGAAAGAGTCGAACCTCGAGAAGAATCAGCAAGAAGCTCATCGGAGCTTAAATCAAGTATTTTACGGATTTCAGTCCATTCTTTTAACTATTGAGCTATTGGGATTGTTATGATTATAAATAAAGACATAGTTAACTGCCACTATGGTAATAAGCTATTTCATGCCACTATTAAGCTTTCTTTTGATCGCATTTGCTTTTCAAGTACAAAATTATAAAGCTATTATCGGGTGCACGCCTGAAGCATATAAGTAGTAACAATGAAAGAAGTCGTTAAAGGCAACAAAGCGAACGAACCTTCCTATAATTACAAAACCATTGCGCTATTTGTGGGGGCGAGTGCCCGGTTATTGTTCGATAAGCTGACAATGTAATGCACTCAATATTCCCCGGTCTAAGAATAGATGACTTTTCAATTGTTGCCACTCTATCGAATAAGGAGGTCGTGAATTTCCACTGTGTCATTTCCCGCACTTCGCTATTTTCAGCCATTTTCGTGGCTGAGCCTTAGGAAATGATTCGAAGAAACACGTTTTAACGTGTATTGTTGGAATACTACCTACATTGTTAGTTTCCGTATAACTTTCAATATCATATTTATTTTCCAGGAAATTCCTCATGACACGCGCCGTCTCCAGCAATAGTGCCTTTTGTATCTGTTCCACGACCTATTAGTCTGTCTTCTTGAGATATTCCCTCTCCAATATAACACTATTCACCGGAAAAACTTTGGCTACAACGATTGTTGCAACTGTTCCCATGTCAATAATGTAATGAGCAAACTTTAAATATTCAGGCACATTCTCTTCTTCATATTTAACGAGATTATCATCGAGTGGAATGGTAATACCAACGATCGTTGTTTCTATAATAAAGTAGAAGTAGTTTTCTTACCTAGCGTTACCCTGGTTTAGTATCAGGACCCGCTTAAATTGCAAAGGATATATTGATGGGGCGAGTTAAAATGTCCGAATGCCATCTGACGTCCTTCTCGGAAGCCCCACGACCTCTACAACTCCACGAGTAATATCACTCAGTGACATTAATCGAGATCCACTGTTTTACGTGCCTTCCGAAACATGGAGGAGGTCAGACATTTAAAAAACCAGTGTCAATATAGTTCACCTAACACTCGGTCCCAGCTTAACCTAGCGATCGAGTCAAATGCCGACCCGGGAAGTCTCACAAACCGAACGAAACGCGACAACAACACCATCACTAGACGTGACAGCATTGCCGCCACTTCACAAGCTTCTGACAGACAAGCTGTTTTGAGGTAACATTAACGAACTTACGAACATCAAATAATGTTCGAAAAAATCAGTTCGTAAATGCATTTCCCAGCGTTAAAAAACTGGTCAGTTGTAAAAAAGATTTAATGACGGCCGTCAGTCAGCAATAATAAATAGAATTAATAATTCAGTAAATTTTTTGGCTATACTTATTATACAAATAAACGAATAATTGATGAGTGAAATAGGTATTTTTGCTTGTACTAAGGAAGGACTAAAGTGTGAAGGGAAAACGGACCATCATCGTGCGTCCACACTAATATGTCCATGCGTTCCGTACATAATTAGACAACTTTCTCTTAATCTCACATAGTAGTTAATTGATATTTACATTTAATGTTTTTTTTTGTCATATATGAACATCAAATATCAGGTCCTCGAGTACCGCAAGGGGTCATCCGTAAATTACGTCACTCGAATTTTACGACTTTTAACCCACCCCCCCTCCTCCTTGTCACAGATTTTCTATACACCCCTTATAACTTAACTTTAAAAAAAAGAATAGTATGGCCTGACGGTAAGACAACAATATTAGACATAGTGTTGTATTCTCCTTGTCGAGTATATTAGCCTGAGCTCTTTGTGAAATACAGGGACGCCAACAACAGGGTAACAAGCATCTTAGTCTATAGTGGCTGCTTATAGCACGAACCAAATAAAACTGTATTTAGTAACTGTATCTTCTATCAGTACATACTGCGACAGCTATCGTAAAAGTGTGTGTAGTCCCATCGAATCACAGTGATTGTAATCTGGTCCCATTTGCGTGGCGTGTTTATTTAAACCGTTAGAGATTCGCCAGATGGATGCTGTTTGCCTCTAATTTCGTACGTATGGTTTTTGGGCCGTTTATCCAGAGCAGCGTTTGGAACTCTATGGAATTTACAATCATCGGAATACGGAACTGATGGAACTTTGTATTGACAGTCGAGTATCTCTTTGAAATGGAATTAAAAGGAAACTTACTTTGTTTTTTATAAAAATGTATCATTGCTTAAGGTAGGATAGTTTTAAATTTCTAGAGCCCTAATTTAAAGGGAGGCAATAGGATGACGGCGACAATTTTTGTCAAGCCTTCATTTAAAAAAAAAAGGCGTACAGAAAGGAATTTCTCATTTGTAAGTGAATACATCCCTTTCGATCGTTTCGATTAGATCTCAATACAACTGAAACGAAATATCGACACGACAAAATGAACTATTAATTGTACTATAAATAATAAATAAAAATATACAAGACTATATGACACGCGGACATCTGTTCCTAAGGTAGAAAACTTAATGCCTGTGTTATAGGTAACAGACGCCTGTTATACATACTTATAGATATTACACCCAAACTCGAGGCGGGAATCGAATCCACGAACCCCGGAACGGAAGGGGTCACTGTCCACTGCGCCAACGAGTCAGTCACAATATATATAGATGAAGTAAAATTTAGGGTCTTGGTATCAAAAGTTGATTAAGATAATCAAACCGACTACTAAACTACGTGACAATTTTAAAAAGGGGTACATCGATATGCAAATGTGAAGGAGGTCCTATGCAAATGAAAGATACCAGCAGAAGTTGACCCGTAGAATGCCTCCACGCTCGTCTCATCATAAATCAAGTAAAGATTAGATACGAGGTTTTGTCTTGACGTCGTTAAAATCGAAACCAAATTATAAACTTCTCGAGGGCACTTTAGATAATGCTCATTAACTCCGACTTCCAGTTTCCTCATAGGTTTTCATTAAGAAAAAAAAAATGTATTTGGTTTACAAATGTACGATTATTGTGTGACGGGGCAATTTATTTTGGTTGCCCATTTTATTCTGACCCGCCGCGGTCCCGGTATAAACCATCGAGCCATAAATAACGGGCGAAATAGAAGGTGAACGGTTCCACGAGTATCCTTTTGGGAACGGCCAAAGCATTCTTTTAAGATTTATTACAGAACTTGGGCACATTTCTTATTCCTTATGTTCTCCGCGTCCGATAGTCTTAAAGTTAGTCATTTTGGCCGTGTTTCATTTAGATGGATATTTCCAACCTGGTTTGATTAAAGTGCTATTTGCGAACATTTTATATGGTTTGATATAAAACATGTATTAAGATTTGATCTTTACTATACTGACTTTTTAGAGTTCCGTAATTAAATAAAGAACCCTTATAGTGTCGTTTTATCCGTTGGTTCGTGTGCTAGCAAGGTCCCCCCCCCCCTCGTAAGATTTTCAAAGTATTTGATGTAGAGACTTGAAATTTTCCATCCTATTAGGACATGCTAAAAACTCATTAAGAGATTTTAAGCGAAATTGGACAAGAATTTTTAAAGTTATTTAACAAATGCTTCCATCGCGTATCAGATAACAACTATATAAGCGTGTCATGACACTCTTAGCTACTTTTTTTTGATAATAATGTTTAAATGATTAAAATGAAACCAATATCACAATTACACACACACACACACACACACACATACGTGCGTGCTCACGCTAGCGAACACACACACACACACGCGCGTATCAACACAAACGCACACACTTACTTTACAAACAGGTTTAAACAAGATTACGTTACCAATTAGGAAGGTACCCATTGTTTTCCGAATCTGAATACGTAGGTAGTGCTTGCGTAACTTTTAAGGCTTATAATTTTACAAGTTCCAAATTGAGGGATTTTTTATCGACATTAGGGATGTTTCGAGCAATCCATCTATCTTATGCCGGAGCCAGACAGCTGGATCAATGATCACGTATCGTGGCCGGGGACTTTGTGTAACTTCACAAAGTTTTGAAGAACTTCGTAGACTTCAAGGACAAAAATGTACAAACACTTTGAGCTGTCTGGCTCCGGTATTAAGCATAGAGCAGGGGTCTCACGCACACCAATGCTAAAGAGTTACACATACATTTTGATATAAGAAAATGTCAAAGCGGATTGTGGTAAAAATATTAATTGTCAAATATTACAATGTCGTTATAGAGAGAATTGTAATTCTGATAAATCTAAATAAACATATAGTATGCAAATCTAATGTCCTGTGGCCGAATTTCGCAAACTAGGCAATCTCTAGTTTAAATAATTTAATCTCATACTTTTTTATCTTCTATAAAAATGTGTCACAGGCATACCTCAAACAATTCCTATTATCTATAAAGAAAAAAAAACTAAATCCGAACATATATAACACAATAAATATTAATATGAAATCAGTCGTGAGTCAGTGGCGACACGGTTGGGCCACTTGACACGCCGTGCCCAAACATGGCCAAAGCCCATAGGCGGCCGGCAAAAATATTGATGGTTTAATGTGACATTTTATCTTGTGATAAATTGATTTCTTACTCGTTTAAGATCTGCTATGATTAATTATTATGGCCTGCGACTAATGTTTGTGTGTTATTTTGCAATGCTTTGACCTCAAATGTTTGTACTTAAATGTGCAGAAGTGGCTGACAGATGAGTCCTGATTGCTGCTATTATGCTGAATGGCTAATGCCATTATACAGATTGGTTGCCGTCATTTTGTTGATTGGTTGCCATCATTATGCCCATTTGTTGTCGTCATTATGCTGATTGGTTGCCGTTATAGTGCAGATTGGTGGCTACCATTATGCTGATTGCTTGCGATTATAATGCAGATTGGTTGTGATCATTATGCTGATTGGTTGCGATCATTGTGCAAACTGTTTACGATCATTATGC
>JANCMC010041502.1:790941-876931 GCA_024363005.1 Charaxes varanes
CATTATGTTGTTGCCGTTTTCCTACTTAAGCAGCGATCGCAAGGAGGAACGCAAGAACGGAAGTGTATCTCACCCGCAGAGTGTGTCATATTTGATATTTGAGGAATTACGTTTTTATTTCATATAATGAAGTTAATAATTATGACTATTATTACTAAGACAAATATGTATTTCTCTATTTTACAGCCTCCCCGATTGCCTCTTGTCATTCAAAAGGTTTCTCTTTTGTGTCAGATTTTTAATCGAATAAATTTCGCTTTAAGTGGATAAGTTGACCGACATCCTGAGAGGACCATTATGATAATAATGGCTGCCGAGGTGTCATTTAAATTTATAATCTTCATTGCATTTAACAACTACCACATCATTATCCGATTCGTCAATCTATAACTCAGTCAGAGGCACCTTACATCTCGACAACTGAGAAATCTCACTGAATTGCCTTAACCGAACGCACCAAGACGACTTTGGCAAACAATATTTATCGAAATGATTATGTACGGAATTACCGACCCTATCGTACGGAAATAGAACCGCTTTTATGTACAAGGTTTTGGATCTATACAGCGGAATTCACTGTTTGTATTAAAATAAAGGAGCTCATAAAATTGTTGCAGCGATTTTGAACATCGATTGCATTCGATAGAAGTGACAATTGATTATCATTTCACTTTAAATAGCTCTTTGACGGCAACTAAAATAAATCTTAAGCTCAGGTTTCAGACGACTTAAATAACGACAACTGGACAACTAGCAAGCATTAAATGATTTTAAATTTAATTTTATAGCCTCAATAGCTCAACGGTATAAGATATGGGCATAAATTCGCAAGCTACCCGATTCAAATCCTACCACCGTTGGGGTATTGTTGTACCCACACCTAATACAAGCTTTCAATTTAAGCTTGGTAGGAGGGGAAAAGGGAATATTAGACATACCTAAAAAGTATTCCTAATATAAAAAAAAATGCCATGCAGCATGAATTGCGAGGAATTCCCTGCTCCACACAAGAATCTGTGAAATGGAATGGAACTGGACTGCCCTTCTGTACCTAGCAAGAAATAAACCTGTACCAACCTCGATCGATTTTAAAAAATAGGAGGACTTTCTCGATTCAACTGTTTTTTTTTTGGTACCTCAGAACTTTCGACTGGCTGAACCGATTTTGATTATTCTTTTTTCACTGGATATGTCAGCACAGGTTATCCTAATAAGATATACAGGGAAACATATTTTCAAGCTCATAATTGTTGGAAATTCATATAGAACTAAACTGAGTTTGTATTTGTAAATAAATAAACTTTTTGAATTAGAATTTTTATATCAATGCTGCTTTCTATCCGGTCCTACTTCAATTTTGTCCAGATCTGAAATTTTGAAATCGGTTTTTCTTTGTAAAATAAACAATATTTTTCAACAAATAACACGACTCCATATAGAAGGAAAGAAATAAAAACTTTTATCGGCTTTCATTAATGCACTGCATTACATTTAATATATTTCTTTCTTTAAAGAACTACAACTTCTAACTGTCAGAACAGGACCAAATTGATATGGCACCACATGGAAAGCGCCAGCTTTCAAATAAAAGAAGAATCATCAAAATCGGTTCACCCAGTTTAAAGTTCTGAGGTAACAAACAGAAAAAATACCGTCAAAGTGAACCTCTTTTTATCATCATCATATCATCATCACCTTAAAAGTCATAATTAACAAAATACATTGTTATTTTGTGATAGTTGTCATGACTACGCTTTGACACCATCCATGATACACGTTTGTCATTGGTGAGCGTGTGTTTTTATTTTAATAATTTAATATATTATGATAGATATTTAATAAAAATATTAGCATTTGCACACAAATGTAATACTCCTCCGTGCGCGCAATTTTTTCCACAATTTAAAAAGTTTTTGCTTTACGTATTAATATACGTAAGGATTTCATTCTACAGGAATAAGTAGAACGTTGTTGAAATTCTTGCGAAATCATCTCGTGGCTCTACTTTTCCGAATCAGTAGTAGCTTTTAAAATATTTGTCGATTCAAAGGAGCTTGTAAAAGTCTTGTTGAATAAAATATCTATTGATTTTATTTGTTGGTTAAAGTTCTTATGCCGGAGCCAGACATAGTTTCATTTAAGTGATCATTCTAATGATCATGTAGTGTGGCCGGGGACTGAGTAGAGCTTCACAAAGTTTGTAGTACATTATAGTCTTCAAAGACAAAAATTTACAAACCCTTCAAGCTACATGTCTGGCTCCGGCAATACAATATAAATGTTTCATTTTATAGATGTTTCAGTCTAAAAATGCACACCTCTCCACTAATTAATCGCAACGCTTGCTTTTGTGTGTGCAAGGTTTTTATTGTAAACTCAAAATCAACCAGGCACTGCTTGCTTGCATCTTCAGGCTATTTTGCATGTAGAGGTGAATACTTTGAAGGGGCGTGCACTTTTAGACTATACACACTCTCCGATTGTATACGCGATACATGGCACAACAAAGGTACCCCAACAAAAATAAAAACTCGAAACACAAAGGCGTTTTCACGTCAGAGTTTACTACTTCCCCATCCATCAGCAGTTGCCGCGCTCGTAATAAGCAAAAGTGGAACTAGAAATTATAACGGATGGCACAATGATGTAGAAGTAGTGTCACCAAACGTTTAGCTAAACTAAGGATATTTCTTTTTTCTAATGAGTAATCCCTTCTATAAAATATAAAGAGGGGAATAGGGTATCACCAAATTGTGAAAACCATTTGACAACCATTGTGTGCCAACGGACGGGGTGGGGGGTCAAAAGTTGTGACGTCACATGACAAAATCAAACACATTAAAAAAAATTGAAACTGTTGTTTACATTTAATGATTTCTAATACATGGATAGAATTAAAGAAATATGCGGTGTCACACCAAGGGTTTCGATTATGTGACAACCTGTGATGATCCCTAATACTTATAAATAAAACTGATATTTATTTGTAACGTCAAAATGAAACACTTTTACTAAATTTGCACACGGTTCTATTATGTATAAAAGATACGCCCGCTTAATTTAGTGATTTGATTAAATTTTTATGACTTATTTTTTTTCTACAAATAAATTATGCCATTTTGTATAGCATCAGCTACTTGCCAATGAAAGACCCATTGAAATTAGTCCAACCGAGTCTTAGAATACCCGCAACAAGCAGACAGACTGGCAGACAAAAATGTTTGATATTGTATACATACGCCTTTAGTAAAATAATTTTGTATCGACGTTACAAATAATGGTCCGCTTTTATTTATTTACTTGGGGACCCGGCAGACATTGTCTTGTCCGCATTTTGTCTCGTCTGCTAGCAGCCAATTAATCAATCTTCTGTGTCTGTTCCATAAAACGGGACACTGACTTGGAATGTTTTATGTCAATCAAAAGTAAAAAAATATCTATACTAATAGGTATTCTGAAGTAGATGCAATTATGTATTTTTTAATATTTTAAAATAATCTTTCGACATTTTTCTCTCTCTTTTTTTACAAAACTTCCCTGAATAAGGGGAATGAAAAAAAATATACAAACAGAATTTAAAATGGTGTCCGAGTTTTAGCGAGACTGACGAACAACGATTGATTTTTATTTATACAGATTCGTATAGGAGTCCACTTTCCGCACTTCTGAAGTTTTGCTGGTGTCACTACAGTACACAAAGCAAGGGTAAGAAAAACGTGAAAGTGAGGCCTGGGTGTCTCGAGGAGAGGCGGGGTGCGTCGGGCTTGCATCGATCGGCCCAAGGCGCGCCCGGACTCGCCTGCCGTCCGGCCCTCCGCTGTTAGGACTAGACGTCTCGAGACAGCTTCGACATAGAATAACCATCACCGAACAAAATGGCCAAAACCGTGCCAAGGCACATTTATATAGAAGAAATGACACTTCAACGACTTGCTGAAAATTTACTCTAGTGAACAACAATTTATGTACGGCTATCCTGCCATTTAAGTTTTAGGTATAGACGACCAAGAAATTGGTTTGCCACACTAAGGTCGAATGTCGTTTGCACGTCAATTAGTTAAAAGGCTCATTTTTGCTTTAGTGAGCTCATTTAGAACTCATACAATTTTTTGTCGTATGATGTAAATTCATCAAATGACGTCACGATTAACATTCGCATTAACCTCGTCGATTTTATACAATTCCCCGAAATGTTTACATTTATTTAACGTCGAAATAAAGCTACAATAAAATATAAAAGAAACTTGAAGGTTGTCTGTTCTACTTTCCATTTAAAACGAGTTCAAAGTCATAATAATCTAGTAATGGTTGCTGTGTATAACTTATTGATGGCAAGTTCATATTAGCTAATGGAAGTCAATAGGTATTATAAAAAAATGTAACGTAAGATTTCTCAGAGGCTAGAATACGTGTAATTTAATCATAGGCAACGAATTTGCCCTCTGAGATTTATATTGTAACAGCATATAAGTGCTTAATTACTTTTGTGAATTGTCAGTTATGTTTGACTTGTTTATTAATCGAAACATCGCGATGGATTTTGCATTCCTCAGATTTCCAAGTTACTTGGAATCCGCCAATCCACACCAGAGTATTTTTCATTCTTATTCTTGAGAGAATTATGTGCATCAATAATGTATGATTTCACTTAATTAAGTTTTGTAAATCGAATATATTATATAACGACGTATGAACATTCTTTGTGACGAGAGAAATGTGACGGTTTATCTCTACTCTTGTTATTTAGGAATTTAGATGTTATTTTTTTTTATATTACAATTGGCAAACGAGCAAGCGTTAAGTGTCTGCCGATGCCCATGGACATCTGCATCACCAGTAGGCTCCCAGATGCGGCGTTTGCCTTTAAAGATGGGCTGAGGCCACCGGTAACTATCATAAACCGAATAAAATCGCGACAAAAATACCATAATTAGACGTGACATTGCCGCCATTTGTTAAGTGAGAAAGAGGTACTGGTACTTAGACGCGCCGGCCCAATTCGGCTGCAAATCAAAAGGATTGTAAGTGTGGCGCTATCTCTTATCATATAAATAGACAGGAATAAAAGACGGTGTAAAGGATATGAAGGTAGATGGAAAGGATCAACTTGTCCGAGGCATTCGATCAAACTGAGTTTTTTTTATATGTTTTACCGCCACTGACTCTAATCTCTTTTGTTAACAGATTCAAAAACTGAGCGAACGACTTCATAGGAAGATCGTAAAAAGAGAAGATCAACATGAAGACTGCAGTATACCTAGTGGCCTTTTTAGCGGTGACGTTAGCGGCACCAGCGGCAGAGCCTCAGCCCGCGGCTCAGCCGGAACCTCAACCTCAACCAGACCCAGCGCCTGCAGACGACAACAGACCAGAAATCATTGAAATCATTGCCCCTGCCGCCAGTGCACAAGTAAGATTTGCTAACATAAATTGTGAAGTAGTCAATACTGTATAGGTTTAACATTCACGTGGAGTGTCAATAGTTCAACGGTCAGGGGCGTGTTGACCCTAGTGTCACCTGGGCCTTGGCCCGGGGCGGCAAACTGCGCTAGACAGTTCAAGCCACACCTTACTTTGCTCTTTTGACTTTATATATCTGAAGAAATTTTAAAAAAGGTCTATCTTTTTAATAATTACTGCAACTCATTTGGTTGGAAGTTTAAAAGACATCGACACGCGGGGCAATCTGCCAGATATTATAATGATTATTAAACACCGTATATACTCTTTATGCTATCATAGTTTTTATATATTATACATAGAACTTTTTCACACATTCATAAATCTACGCAAACACGACCGCTTACGTCCTAGTGTCTGCATAATTGTTTAAGAAACACGTCGTAACGGAACTCTACGCTAGTTATGTATCTTAAGTAAATTCTAATGTAATTACATAGCCATTGCGTCTCGTACGCCCTCGTTGCTCACCTACCACAACAGCAACAATATGGCCAACGCTGAGAAAACACGAAACATAATTATTCACCTAACACATTTACATAATTTATCGCACTCACGGACCCCGATAGTAGTAACTCTTATTCCTACTGACCCAAATATCACCCCCAGACCAAAGGGCAAACTGAGGCAAACCTTTCTCGTGCGGAAGTTTCAGGTGACACCAAAATCATAATATATCTAATATGATTAAAAATAAAAAACTTTCTTCTTCAAGGCGTAAAAAATGCCATCAATTTGTGAGTTTTTTAAGTAATTTAGGTGACGGAGAAGAGGGCGCCACATAAATTTCATCCCCGGTATGAAAAATTGTTCCTTCGGAAAAACTCTTATTATTTGTTGCTTATAGGGAAGTAAGAAAATATTTTTTTCTTATTTATTCATCATTCATTTTCGCATAGTAAAACCTGTAAAGTAAAACTTAATTACTGAAGTGGATCAGCAACCCAAAATGAGTTTTAACCTCCGATAGGATGGCTGTCGCCAGCCAGCCTGTGGCCCGAGACGAAGTAAAAATATTTTTATTAATTTAATCCGTATTTCTGTAAAAACAAATAACTCTTCTATAAATTAATACAGTAAGTCTAATAGTACGGGTAGAGTTGAGGTGATACGAGAGTGTAACAATTTTTTTAAAATAAGCATGAGAAATACGGGCTAAGAGTCAACAGGTCAATGAGACTAAACGACGTCTTTGCATGTTTCTTCAGCGCAATATTCTCTAATATAAATATAATCAGATCCAACGATCACCTTCTGATGATGTTTTAAATTGTCTCTTTTAGTAGATAAGCTTATACCAAATTATTGTATAGTACGTTCCCATTACTTCGTGATTATCCGTGTAAATAAAAGTGTTTTGTACAGTCTGCGAGAAGTTTATGACAAGTTGGTGTATTATTATTGTTTATGAAAAGACACCAACGTGTCCGTTACAATACCTCTAATCGACAGGATGTAAATTGGTCTAATGAAACTGATACTTGAAAATAAAAGCTACGATATTTCTACACATTTAGATACACCTATTTAAAAAAATCTTAAGAAGTAATGTAATTTCGTTCATGTGGTCTTAAAAAGAAGAAAATTTCAAATTTGAGCTATTTTAAAGTGAAAACTTCTTTAGGCGCCTTGGGCATTTTTGAGATGGAAAATCCTTTGAACTCGCGACACTGTAACCGTTATCGACACCTCTGTATGTTCAATTTTCAATTCTGTCAAAACTCCCAGACTGTCACTGTTTAAGATGATATAGGGTTGCCAGTTTTAAAGTGCCTACAAATAGGGGTTGAAGCCAATTAATGTTTATACGCGCGAGCTAGAAAAGCTTATCGAATAACATTGCATCAGACTAGGACGCAGCTCATCAATTGTTCGCGTTGAAGTCTAATGCAGACGCTTCACAGAGTAGTTTTACATAAAATACTCTAATTATCAATAAGTAATAATATTTTATCTTTAAATAATTATCATCATTCACAGCATTTTCTATTTCACTGCTGGGCTATCATCATTCACAGCATTTTCTATCCCACTCTTTTAAAAATAGTTCTTACAAAACTGGGTGATTACATTTTTGCATGTTAACTATAATGTACATAGATCGGACTGGAGCGAGGCAACTCCAAGCTGTTTTATCTTTAATATAGTTTTAGATATCTGTCTAGAGGAGAGTGGTCTAAGAGTGGGGAGGCCTTTGCCCACCGTGGGACATAATAGGCTAATTAAAAAAAATAGTTTTCAACGGTATAATACGTCTTATGAATAAGCGTGTTTTTAACATGCAAATTAAATTTTACTACAGACAGATTTAATATGGAATTTAGCTTAGCTTCCTCCCTGTTCTACACTCGCGTGACTTATCCATGGAATACTCGTTACTGCTTGTAATTGCGTAACTGTAGATACTTAATACAAATGTATGTTTAAAGAATGTATTTGAGTAACATTTTCGTTTATTCCGAAGAAGTAGTATTTTATTGTTCTATGTAACCTCACATCACAAAATTTTAACGTCCTTATGTTTCATTTGTTAATGACCTTGTAAAAAGAATACAACTTCATAGTTGTATTCTGTTGTATCTTAACAGTTGATATCACAATTTCAATTTCCCAAATTAAGCCGGTTTCGAAAGTACTAAATGTGGAAACGGGTTTTGAGATCCACATTTTATTTTTTGTCCAGTAACGAAGTGTTGCACCTTAGAAATTTTCATAACTTCAGAACGTCAATTTGTGTTTTGTCAAGTGCCTTCACAAGTGTCAGTTATATGTCAGAACTTGTAAAAACTCAAAAATTAAGAATAAGAATTGCAAAACGCAAAGTAATTTAGAAAAAAGTTGACCAACTTTAGTGTAATAGTGATGATTTGGATATTTAAGTGAAATAGATTTCTTAATTAATTACGACTTTTATCAAACGGTATGCTTGTTTTAGCGAAGATTTTATATTGTAGGAACTAATGGATTAAGGTGTATATCACCAAGGAATTGGTTTCTAGTACAGGTACTTATCATAAACGCTAGCTGACTTCAAATCGTATCATGGCAATTAACATACTTGCTCTATACTGTCCTCATTAACTTGTTTTCTGGATTTCAGAACAGTTCAAAATGTTTGCGAGCCTAAAGAGTAAAATAAAAGAAGAAACTGGTAGTGATTTGAGCAAGTTAACGAGTAGTTGGCGTGGTGGTGCCTTTTTAGGTAGAATTACTCTTAGAGATGATTCTGTAAGTTTAAAAGCCTCTTACTACCTTTATACATTTTAAATGTAATATATTGCTTGGTATCAAATTATTGTTGTAGTAATATGAAATACATTCACTTTGTACATTTTCACACTGTATTGTTAAGTATCATCACAGTATTAGTTAAGAATATATACAGAACTGTTAAAGCAAAATTTACAAAAGGTTTTTTAGAACAGAATATGCTTTACATGTATAATTTTTAGAAGTTCAAGGATTTTTGAACTAACCAGTTATAATTTATTTGCGTAGATTATTAGCTCTTCTACACTTTGGAATCAGTATGTATAGGCATTTGTGTAGAGAAATTTTATATTAGATTAGTGGGCCAGGCACCAGCACCACCTACTGGGCCCAATTTCTCTGCAAACCATTTCAAATCCCTTGAAATATACACACAAAATTACTTCCAAATTTGCCCACCCTTGTCGGAGGAGTAGGGTGATAAAGGGTGACTTGTGTACTCAATTTTTATATATGTAAGATGGAAACAATTGTCTTAATACCAAATATGTATGAGCTAATATTTTAAAATATATTACAAAATTCTTTACAGACAACAACAACAACAACAAGTCCATCAAGCTCAGGGGGACAAGGGGATACAACATCAGATGTAAGTTTAAACTCTACGAGATGAATTTCTTAGCATTCCATGGATTCACCGTGTGGGTGCCGGGTCCATCGCGTTGCAGCTATACGGCTTGTCTGGGCACTGCACATTCTTCGCAGATACCATCTATTTTAAATACCTAAGTGTTATAAAACACTAAAAATGTTTATCAAGACAAAAAATAAATAATTATGTTGTAAGGTAGTCTAGAGTTAACTATTCGTGAGCGCGCAATGTATCGTTAACATTGGGAAGCAATCGTCAACAAAATGTTGACGTGCAAAACAAGTCAACTACCCGCCCCGCGCTACCCCTGTTACGTACTTTTAAGTTTTATTTACATTGCGGTTTGATGTAAAAATATTGAAAAAAAAAAATGTTTCTGATTTAAAATCGCTTTGAGACAGATAGTAATAATGATATTTAATTTAAAAAATGGTAAAAAAATTGTACATTTCAAGAAAATGCCGACGAAAAATTTAACCACTGGGGTGTCTAGAATCATGCCTACACATTTTGTTAAAAAGGATTGAGTTGCAGACCCCTTTTCAAGTCTCAAAGATCTAAATAGAAAATTTTAAGAAAAAAAATTAAAAGTGAAATAGAAAAAAAACACCTTTGCCCCATCCCTTGCTTAGAAAATTTTATAAAAAAAAAAACAGAAAAAAAAAGTTACACAAGAAAAAGACAACGGACGACGCGTACGTCCCTTGCTTAGAAAATTAAAAAAATAAAACACATTTATTAAAAAAATATACGAATAAAGAACTTCATTCTCTCGAAGTCAGTTCAAAAACGGACAAAACCACCACACATAAGTATAAAATTATTTACCGTTTCTGAAGTATTGGTTCATTTACCACCTCGTCCGACTGATCTAACCTACTTAAAGGTGGTAATTATTAAATCTCTACCGGTCCTTGTCACACTTATGAGAATTAACGCGATTAGAAAGAGAAGGATGAGAGATCGAAGAGATTTTTAAAAATTATGTCATACGTTTAGAAAAAGTGAGATGATTCCGTCCGTTAGTAGAATGGTAAAGCGACCACTGGTACTATGAACTTTCTCGTATATTAAAGATAGGTTTAATGATAAGTTTATATTGTTGTACTATTGTGCATCCTACCTAAAATAAACTTTAAATTTAATTTTAATTAGACGTAGTGACACGCTTGTAGCCGAATTGGGCCGGCACGTCCGGGTACCAGTACCTCTTTCTTATATAAGTGTGCGGCAATGCTGTCACGTCAAGTGATGGTATTGTCGCGTTTCGTTCGGTTTGTGAGACTTCCCGGTGGCCTAAACTCGTCATTAAGGGCCGGCAACGCGTCTGCTAGCCTTCTAATCGTGTAGATGTCCATGGTCGTTAGTAGGCACTTAGCTGCCTGCTGCCTGCTCGTTTGCCCTTTGTAACATAAAAATATCCTTAGGTTCCATTATAAGAAAAATCTTTCATTATAGGATGTACATAATTAAAGAGTATAATACGTTCCTCCATTAATAGAGGACTCCATAATAACAACGGAGCATTTCCCCTTTGTCAAAATTATTATATTCTTGATATCTACTAAGAAATCATTGTAAACACCAAATTAATAATGTTAAATATGAACGCTGTAGGCTCTGGCCTACAGCCTTCATATATCATCACGATCAATATTGAATCTATTCTAATCATGCATGAAAAACTAAACTACTTTGCCTTAATCCGCGAATGATTTAATTCATTTTCATTCGCGGATTAAAGCAAAGTAGTTTAATTCTTCATGCGTGTCATGGATTTCCGCAAAGTAACGCCTGATTCTATCAGTTATTCTATTCTAATCCTCAACAACTCATATAAGGCATCAAATAAATGTTTTCCGGTAAAAAATATACATATTTTGTAACAAAATATTCTGTTACAAAGTATGTAAAAGTCATCCTTTACCGTATTAAGGTATTAATTATAATTAACGATAACTCTCTTCTTATTCTCCTAATTGGATAGCAGCACAGATATGTCGCTCACAGATTTCACTCATTAATTTGGGGAAGATTAAGCGTTATCTCTACAAAAGACTACGTATTGGCTTTAATTTAATTAGCTTTTACGTTTTAAATACTTAAGTTATTAGAAGATGGAGCGAAACGTATACTAAGTAAATCGCTATATACCCCACTAAACAAACTTTGTAAGGAGATTAATTAGAGGTAGCGCCACGCTTGCAGACTTTTTGGTCTGCAACCATATTGGACGAACGCGTCCGGGTACCAGCACCTCTTTATTATATAAGATCGGCGTGAACTAGTGGCAATGCTGTCACGTCAAGTGATGGTATTGTTGTCGGGTTTCGTTCGGTTTGTGAGACTTACCGGCAGCCTAATCTCGTCATTACAGGCCGGCAACGCATCTGCTAGCCTTCTGGTGGGCTTCGGTTTTCGCTTATGTCAATCACCTGCTCGTTTCCCCTTTGTAACATAGAAAAAATCTCTCTATTAGAAATATTATCTAAAGCTGGGATGTTCTGACTTTTGTATAGACAAGGAAGATAATACTGACAGTAAAGTTTAGTGTTAACATAGTAAAGGGATTCCTTAATCCGACGAGAGTGTGGTGAAAAAATGTATCAAGGAGAAGGCAGGATTCGACATATCCTCGTATCAAATCGGCTGGTAAAACCAGTATTAAGAAGGAGGAGGCCGTAGCTAAGCCATAGCCGTCATTTGAGTCCATCACAAGGTAAACTGTTCTGGCTGTGGGACAGTTGTTCGTCGGAAGGTCTATATATAGTAATCATAAGTAGAAACTTCGCTAGCGTGAGTTGGTTTGTATGGAGATTTTCAGTGTTTGTACTGCGGTCGTCGTCATCCGTACAGCGCCATCCAGTTTGCTTTAGTGTAAACTTTTTTCACTCGACATCATTGCCGTCTCATTATGTAGAGGCGGCTGCATCTTGTAATTGACTGTTAATTAAATACGTACGTATTCTAAGCAGTTTATGCAATAAATGAGTCATTTATCTCATCTATCTTGACCTCTAGAGTCGGAAGGGATTTCAGTTCACAAAATTTCAAAGTCTTACACTTAATATTTTGAAAAGAATAGTATATTGTTAAAATACAATTTAACTAAAACGTAAATATCAAGATATATTCCGAATTTTAAACAATATACATGTATTTTTTACTACCACTGGATAACCTAACTAAAATGAAAAAGGGGTCTTTGATGCGGTCTTTCCACCTAAATAGACTCGATGAAGGCGTATAGCAAAGTGTGTTGTCCAACCCTACGTCCAAAGCTTCTTTTGCTGTTTATGACTTAGTTTTTAATCTTAGTTCTTAGTAGTTATATGTTAATTAGGTTACGATGGGCTTGACATCTTCGTAGAAGAACAAAAGTCCCTAAAACGCCAGAAAAAAAAATTGTCTACATTTGGCCAAATACGCTGAAAGCTGAAAGTTATTATATTATATAGTCAGCGGGAAAGTGATGCTAGCTGATTTTAAAAACGTAGTTGAATTTCAAGCAGTATGCAGAATCAATATTGAAGGCGCTGCGGTCGTTATGTGCTGTAATTTCCCAGGAGTGTTCTCTCATATCAGTTATCTGAAATAAAACTCAAGAGCTTAACATTTATAGTAAGAATTTATTTATTGAATATTATTGGGAAAAGATTAATATTGCGAAAAACGTGGCGCTTATTTTCGCTTTTTGTTTGCGTGAAATTTTCTGGTGTTATTTTTGTGGAATAAAATTATTAATATACTATTAGAATGTTACATTGGCCCTCAGATAGATTTTTTTATGTTACAAGAGGCAAACGAGCAGGCAGCAGGCTGCTAAGTGTCTACTGACGCCTATGGTCATCTCCACGACCAGGAGGCAACCAGCTGCCGGCCCTTAATGATGAATTTAGGCCACCGGGAACTCCCACAAACCAAACGAAACGCGTCAACAATACCATCACTTGACGTGACAGCATTGCCGCCACTTTACGCCGATTTTATGTAAGAAAGAGGTACTGATAGCTGGCCTCGCAGGCCTAATTCGGCTACAAGCATGGCGCTACCTCTAATTTAAGATTATCCTCTGTCGTGCCTTGCCTGCACTGCTAAGGATTTGACGCTAAAATTTTGGGGCATAACTATGCGAGATGATGACGTAAAAACATTATTGCGAGCAAAGCCACTAACAAGAACCAGTATTTAATAAAGTAAGCAGTAAAACGTTTAAGTTTAACGATATCGTTACACGTAAACAACGCTTCAGGGAAATGCGGAAAGAGCTTAGAACTTACAAAGCTTCTATGTGGTTGAATAAAATATAGTGTTAAAGTGACAATATAGTTAAATTTTGGTACAAGTTGTGCTAAGGGGATGTTCGGTCGTTACAATTACTAATTAATATTTAACTTTGTAATAGGTGTCTTAATAACATATTAAAAATTCAGATGTAAAAATTATTAGGTTTAATTAATTGGGACGGCCCACCCGAGTGCCAGTACCTCTTTCTTATATAAGATCGGCGTGAAGTGGCGGCAGTGCTGTCATGTCAAGTGATGATATTGTTGTCGCGTTTCGTTCGGTTTGTGGGAGTTCCCGGTGGCCTAAACTCGTCATTAAAGGCTGGCAACACATCTGCTTGCCTCCTGGTCGTGCAAATATCCATGGGCGTTAGTAGGTATTTAGGTGCCTTCTGTCTGCTCGTTTTCCCCTTCCTATAATGATAAAGATAGGAGCCAGAGTAAGGGATGGAGTAAAAGGATATAAAGGTAGATGGGGAGGAGAGAAAGGATTCGGTTACTACTGTTACGGGTGGTATAGGGGTAGTGACAATAGAAGCTAGGGTGCTCCAGGGTCGCGTACACGTAGTGGATCTGGCCAGTTATCGGACAGATAAAGGAAGATCCACCCCCTTCCTTCAAACTTTGCGTAAATATTGATTCAAAGAGTAGATGCGAGGACAGTGGCGGGGTAGGAAAATGAATTAAGCTTCTCGGAAATTTGCAAGCTACCCTTCTACGGTTGAGTTCGATGGAAACTAAATAAATTTTCCAATAAATGCCACGGCAAAAATTTGGTTAGAAATTTGATTTTTCATTTCTAAAAATCAATTCAAATTGCAAATGTCAATCACAAGTCCACTTCCGAACTGAGCTCCCCTACCATCCATCAAAGTGACATATTTGATAGGGTTTTTGGTAAACAAGACTGGAATTTTGTTATTGATTGATTTTTTTCGATTTTAGCCAAGTAAAAGAGGTGATTTTTATCAATGTTATAGTTTTTTTTTAAATAATAATTCTGCAATCATACCGGTTCACAAGTATTCATGTAGTCGGCGCTTAGATTGCAGAATATATGGCTGTTGTGGGTTCAGGTACGATGACCGATTCCCATCTGACATCATCCACGGAACCAGGAATATATGTTAAAAAAACGGAAGTGTTTCGATTTTTCTGATGAGAAGTATATATAATATTATGTTATGGCGCATTCGAGGTCGCACAAGCACGTTATACGAGAAAAATTATATACTATATACATATAGATAATACACTCAGACTCGTGGCGGCATTCGAACCCACGACTCCCGGAGCAGAAGGCAGGGTCACTGCCCACTGCCCGAACGGGTCAGTCATATTGATGTTGTACGAGGCAGGAAATTATTAGCAAATCGCAGGATATAATATTTTATTAGTTTGTTTATTGTGTTGCAGGTGGTGATCGTACTATTGACGCACTTGGTATGCAGTAGTGCTTTGGAAGCAGTCGCGAGAGGCGACTGGACCGAACATCACCACACCATGGACGAATATGTAAATACTAGTTGTTATCCGCGTCTATGTCCGATATCAACTAAGCATAAACTTCCTCCCTAGTCCCTGTCAAATTTCATCATTATACCTTCCCTGGTTTTCCAGATTTCGGGATAGGTACCTTTCACTTTTATATATGTATATATGTTAAGCTTTTTTAATAACTTTTTATACTCTTTGGTGCTACGCTGCGAATTTTTTAATAGATTTTATAGGAGCCAAACATATCGAGATTAGCTCATAGGGAAATCTTTGTACTTACACGCATTTATTCCTATCTTTCATGATACTGAGACGGTACTGGGTTGGAGCTTAAAACTCTTAACTGGAAGAAGTATCGACCAATACTACTTACAATTGAAATAGACATACACTTTTCGAAAACGTCCATTGTATTCAGTAAAAGTGGACCTAAACCAGAAAACAATAGGCCCTATCGGTTTCGATGGGACTTTTATCCCACTAGATTGGATTCTAAGGTACTTTAAATAAAGTATCAGAATGATGTGCTTTCCACACCCACAATGCCACATTTTGGTAATACACGTTCTTGTGATCACGACAGTATATGATTTCAGCACATGTCGGAGCTGAGTGTGGGCGCGTGTGCGCTGTCGAAGCGGCGGAGATCAAAGAGAAAATTACGTACGCGGAGTTATCCCTATCTATCGTAAAGGTAAACCTTTATTCCACACCAAAAAGACTGACTTTTTGCTGGATTTTCTCAGTGTTTCAAACGCCCCGAACCGGTGGTTATTTTTTTACTTTCACGGTTGATTGGACTGTCTTAATGCCTGTATAAGTAAAGCATATTTCGAATTTTGAAAACATCAATTAAGTCAATAATGCGATTGCAAATAGATAATATTGGTTTTACATTCAAGACACTTTTAAAACTTTCTCTAATTCTATTTTATAATCTTTGTTGCAGGGACAGAAAACTCCATGCCTGCTATAATATGAAAAGTGATACAAACTAACGTTTTGCGCTGTGGTGCGAATATCAACGGAGAAGTGAAGTGTATGACATATCTTTTAGAACGAAAATATAAAAGATTGTGACAGGAATGTTGCGGAATTTCGACTGTCTTTAAAGGTCGGAACTTTAGTTTGATGTTCTTTTACGAATCCGACCACTTCTGACAAAATTTGAATCAGAAACGTTCGTAGAAACTTACCCTATGGAATTGGGCGCGTTTTGCTGCTTGCTGATAAAAGTGTCAATCCTTAATTAAAACAATATAAGTATTGAAACATGTATTTATATAAGTAAGTTGTATTGTATAATAATATTGTAAATAAAACAAGCGATAATCAATGCAAGGCTTTATTTGACATGACCGTAAACAAGTCCTTACCATCTAATAGTTAAGTAACAATGCGTGAATGCGATCAAGCCGTTTCTTCGTTATGATTTTTGTGCGGCGCCATTTTTAAATACAGATTACATAAATAATAATATATTATCATATAAATATGAAACATTACTTGCGGCGCGGCCCCGTGCGCTACTCTCACATCGTTTTTATATCCGTAACAAATATACAAAAACCTCGTATTTACATTCGGCGGGGGCTAGCACCAGAGGAGATTTTGGAATGTCTTTTTCGACCTCGGACACCGCGTTTTGCCAAAAGCAGTGGCGAGGTCAACGCCCCAGACGAACTGACCACACACCCACACATATATAATTACGATATCTTAGAGGGGGAGACTATAGTAATGATATATATGTCTACATATAATATGACGATAGTTAAAGTCAATTATTTAGACTAAGGGTTTTATGTCGTCAGTTTGTACTTGGCGTTTACAAGTCGGGGTATGTCCCGAATTCGAAACTTTGAGTCCATCGCAATCCTTAACAAAAAAGTGAAGTTCCGATTGGAGATACGTTATTTAATGGAAAAGTGACGGCCCCAATAGAGGATTGAGACGTTTTTAATCGGAAAAGTGAAAGTTCCATACAATAATATGATTTTTTTATTTATTCTTTATGGATGAACAATCATGGTTTAGGATTGCGATGGCACTTCAAATTTCTATCCGTTCAGCTTCGAGTTTGACATCGCAATTGTAAACGAAAAAGTGTTTTAGTCTCAGTGGAGGGAACGAGACCGTTTTTATTCGAGTTGCCTAAAGTTTTTTTTTGTTTAGAACTGCGACGGTGTGGGTTTTGGACAATTTTAGGAGGAGTGACATTAGTCGTGATTCTGTAGAGATTGTGGGGGTTCCGGGGATGAATTCAGACGGCAGTCGGTCATCGCTAAATGAAAAAGTACTGAACGAATTCATATAAAAAAATGTATCAATAAAAATTTAAATGCAGCTCTCGTGCTTACCTCTTTCTTCTTCTGTATGCATTCAAAAAGATTCTTATAATATTAAAAGAATCTTTCTAGAATATTCTAAACTCTAAGTCTTGAACGTCCGAACAGTTTCTTAAAGCGTTCTTATGTGTTCGGACGTGTTGCTTCAACGGAGCGATCTCTTCAAAGCGTTCTTAGCGATATGGATTTGCTTGAAATCTAAACATCTATAGTAGAATCCTAGTTCTTGGTTTTAATTCTTATTCTAGTTATTTGCTCCCTAATATTTTGGTGTAAACACTAAAAATGAGGCTTCGTTTAGACTAAAAGATCGATAAACAATGTCCTGGTGTTCGGAATGGAATGTCCGGTCCCAGCTCTATGTTCGTTTGGTAGACCAAAGTTTTATTGTTTGTTGGCGGTTTCTAAACCCACCCTTACAACAAAAAATATAATAAATAAACAAACAGATAATTAAATTATATTTAATTGCATAGAAAAATGGCACATTATCTACACAAACAAAAAATAATTGTACATTCAACTCCGTTTCGCTACGACGTGAATAAAAAATCGTGTATTAGGTATGAAAGATTAATTTTGGGCCTTTCACGTTCAGAAATTACAGACACGTTTTCAACGGTACGTGATTTTCGTGACGGTAAGCAGATTAACTATAAATTTGCACGTTAAATCCGTCATTTTATTCGGTTAAAGGAAGCATTATACGGAGAATGCTATCGTGATCAATTTTAATTTAATACAAACTTTAATATTGTTTTATTATGAACTATTTGTGTTGCCTGGTTTTATTTGCCCTATATTTTTTTACTTATGGTCACCCGCGACTTCGTCAACATAAAGTTAGGTGATAAATTTTAGCGCGATGATATATAGCCAATAGTCTTTCTCGATAAATGAACTAAAGCGTGAAGTGGCGGCAATGCTGTCACGTCTAGTGATGGTGTTGTTGTCGCGTTTCGTTCGGTTTGTGAGACCTCCCGGTGGCCTAAACTCGTCATTAAGGGCCGGCAGTGCATCTACTGGCCTTCTGGTCGTGCAGATGTCTATGGGCGCCGGTAGACACTCCGGTGCCTGCTGCTTGCTCGTTTTCCCGCTTGTAACATAAATAAAAGAAAAGAAACTGAAAGAATTCTACAAATCAGTATTTCCTAAGATTAGCGCGTTCAAGCCAACAAACAAACAAACTCTTCAGCTTTATATATTAGTAAAGATGTAGATAGTAGCATCTTAATTAATTTACATTATTTTGTATTTAAGTAAAATAGAGTTCAATAGTTAGTTTCAGCTTAGAAAACTATAATTTAATTTTTTTAAAGTAAACAAACTTTTTAAGATATGAATTGATTCAAATTCAAATGATTTTTTATTCAAGTAGACTTTTACAAGCTCGTTTTAATCGTCAAAAATTTAAAAGCTACCACTGATTCGGTAGAGTCGAACCACGAGAAGAATCAGCAAGAAACTCGTTAGCCACTCTTTTAAAAATAGTTTTTACATAAATATGCTTTTCACATTTTTGCATGTTAACTATTTAGTGCAATGCTTCTTACACAGATTAAATTAGACATAGCGCAATGACATAATTCTTCAATAACTTAAAGACCATCTATTGTCTTGTGAGAAGCAATTTTATTATACATGAACATCTATGGATGTCTTGTGAGAACAAATTTTATCATGCATCTTTATAAAAATGTTGACGCGACAAAGTTAAAGATGCGAAAAAGTAAATACATTTCTATTCGCGTTTAATTTTCTGGTTTTGCGACACTCAGTCGACGCTCGGGGGATCCGTAACATACAATTTTACGATGCCTCTGGTGTTGAGAGAGCATAGTTACAATATACTGCTTCAAATTGACATATTTCTTTTAACATATATGTAAGCATAAAAATCTTTCTGAGAAAATTATTTGTAGACTCTATTATAGAGCTCAAATCAATGAAATAACTAGAAATTAAATGGAGGAGTGTTCGCAAAGTACATGCCAAAATGCGCATGTTGGCTGTTCGACGTCCTATCACGAACATTTTGAACCTTTCGAGACGAAGATTCTACTTTGGAAATGTTCGTGCTGGGCGTACATCGGACCCTCTTTAGTGTCAACGCGGGCTGTATTAGAATAGATTAAAAGCATGATACGATAAATTCTTGCCTCCTGTGGGCTTAACACCAATATATTCATTCTAAAGACCATCAAATCTTCGAATTCGAACGGTTCAAAATGTTCGTGCTACGGCCTCAGATGTTCTAGCACGAACTTCTCAAACCAAACGACTTAATTCGCTTCCAAAAGTACTTGCCAGGCCCTCAGTTCTGATTTGGCCACACTCGAGGGACTGATGCAATTTTGCGAACAAAATGATGAACTGAATATCAGTGTCGTATGTGTCGATAGAAAGGGCGTATGCCAAACGGGGGGAGGGGGATCGAATGTGGTGAAAGTTTGACAAACAAATAACACGAAAATACTGACATTTTCCTAACAATTTGGGGAGGTTCTATGAAGAGTACAAGTATTTTTGTGATTCATAAGAATTTCAGTACTTATTTATTAGTTTAATGTATGAAGTACCGCGGAAGGTATTTATTTTTCCGGCCGCGCTACGTAGTCGAGCTTTATACCGGCGTATTCAATTTTATGGCTATCTGCTTTGGGCTATTTATTGGTGTACGATTAACTGTAATCGTTTACATCCGCAGCCTTTGTTCTCGAAATAGCGGTTCAATTAAAATGTAGTGAAATGGGGAGTTATTGGCCATAAAAGCAATCGTTAAAGCGTTAAACTAATAATATTTTGTTTTGTCAAAAATAATTTTCATACGTCGCGTCGCGTCGAGAGAAACGCGGACAAAGAGAATTATATTTTGAGAAAACATTACTTATAAAACTATTACAAAAAACTGTTTTTAAAAGAAGATTTTGTACAAATAAACTGTTTCTCTGCAAATTGTTATGTTTGAGATTAAAGATGTATGAATGAATGATTAATATAAATGATTAAAATTTGAGATTAAAGATGTATGATGAATGAAAGATGTCTCGTTTCCTTTAATGTAATAAACATTAAAGAAAACAAGAATTCAAAATATTTATTTACAATACTTGTTTTTCAGATATCTTTGTGAGACTTATAGAATTTGTATTCTATACTGATATGCTAATATGGACTCTAGCAAATATAATAAGATGTATTAGAATCGTAAAAATAATTTTAAAATATAGGTAATTTCATATTTCTGGTTCTGGTGCCTATATAAAGGATACCATATTGTACAGCCGTTTTATTTAAACGACTAACTTAGGTATATTACGTCTACACACTATTTTACGTGTAATTTTCTTTTGGAGGGGCGTGCATTTTTAGAATTAACCACAGTCGATCTGAGGAATTAACGGACTCTACTGTATTTGTAAAGTACAAATTATTTTATAAAACAAATTATATTAAATAAAATGTTTTGTTATTTCAGTTATTGGCAGCTCAAGCAGCACTAAATGCTGTTACCGTAGAAAATGCAGAACCAGATGGCAGGACATCTGAATTATCTCACAGCAACATCGAAATAGCTGTTATACCAAACAAAGACAATACCAAAGTTCATACGCCCGAAGAATCAACCGGAAATGATTGGTCAGAAGTATCATCGGTATTTTCAAAAACCAAACTAGAACCAAAAAGCGTTTGTTTTGTTAAACCAATAATTTTAATCAATGATAAACTACCGGAAGATACTGATTTAGATCAGAAGTGGAGTTACATTGTGGAGACACTGGCAGTTAACGAAAGATTAAAAGGAATCCAACCACGAAAAAAGTTCAAGAGGAAGTTCTGCAGAAGAAGACGGAACGCAATTTTCAAAAGATCTTATTCAATAGGGTGATATTGTTGATGTATTTTAGTTAATAGATAAATAAAGAAATCGCGTGAGTTGAAATGTCATTAGTAAAGGGAAGAACTATTTAATTTGGAATGCCAAATTGGTCCTGTGGGGAAGAAAGTAAAGGTGCTTTTTCTTATCACATTGATATGTTCAATTGGTTTGCACACCATATACGTAGAGAATTTTGTATCCATCCCAGTACTAGGGAAAAGCCCAACGACAAAACATCACGCATGCATTCAAATCTTGTTTCAAAACTAGCTGTGCCCGGGTCTTCGGCCGCGTGAAATTAGATAAATTAACTTCAATTTTAGAGTGATGATATATAGCCTTCCTCGATAAATGGGTTATCTAACACTGAAAGAATCTTTGATATCGGACCTGTGGTTCCCGAGATTAGCACGTTCATGCAAATAAATAAACAAACTCTTCAGCTTATATATTAATGTAGAAGTATAGACATAGATTCAAAATTAAATTCTTTTCTAAATGCTGTCTGATATCTCTATAGTCCTTCATTTTTGGTCGATACCATACACCCATTCTAAACCGAAGAACAAATTTGAACACAATACTTGATTGAAGGCTTAGTTGAATTAATTATAAATTTTAAGGGAAATCTTTAAGAACATAAAGCAAGAGTGCAGATTTCAGCTCAGGCGATTTTTAATATTTCAACGGCTTTAAGTAGATATTTTATTTTTTTAGGTATGAGAAATAACGATGAATGATGATGGATCGTAAAAACTTTACACGCTTGTAATTTATAATATCTCTTAGCGGTTATAAAATTATAGGAAAATTGAATTTACGGAGACAAAGTTACTGGACATAGTGGCTGAAAGTTTCTTTCTTACATTAGATTTCCTTCAAGAACTATTATTCTTAAAACTGTGCTTAAATTAGTAGAAAAATACAACATATTTAAATACAAATAGTGTGTTAATTATAAATGAACATACAGATTGAATAAAGTTCAATAGTTTAATTCAAGATTTTTTTTGCCAACTTTGAGGAGAATAGAGGTTTAAGTCCGAACGAATGCACTTGCAAATGTGTTGTTTAAATGCTCGATTATTTACTGTGAGTTGATAAAAGTTGCTTGCATTCTGTTATGCTTAGTTTGTAGGTCGTTTACAATAGAATTAGCGAACCATTGTGAAAGCGCGATACGAATCATATTTTTCTTTCAAATGAGTTACAATACTTGCAGAAATATTTTGCTATCACAAGACTTAATATATGATTTTATTGAATTGCATTAGCAGACTGCAAAAAATGTTTAGTGTTTATAATTTGAATTTATTGGTATACAACTGTTTTTAGATTAGATATTAAACCTTCTACCATTTCGTTCTATTCTTATATGTAAAAGTCCCTTTTATAAATACCGTAGTGTTTAGGACGTATGAATTATGTAAAAAAGCATTCATATACTTGTTTAACACTTCCTAATACACAACTTTGTTAACACGAGGATTCCCACCTAGGGTTGCCAACCGTAATTTATTATAACTTATTCTACTTTATTTTTGGTAATTATAGTTTTTTACTTTGGCATACAAATAAAGTACAGAATAATACTTTAATTCCAACCTTCACTACTACCGTTACTACTTACTTCAATTTGAAAAAAAAGAATAAAAGAGAGAAATAGAGCATCAACAAATTTAATTACACTTGTATTTATTTGAAATTAAATTTGGATTGTCAAACAAGCTTCGAAACATTTAAAGAAAGTAAATTTTTTTTAGCATGTGCTAAAAACCCAGAAAGATACGTTTCTGAAGCTATAAAATTAAAAAAAAACTTTTTTATTCTATAAAGTTACCGTATTTTTCCTAATCACAACTATATTATACGCTTTTTGGTCAAAAAAGGTTGGCAACCCTATCCCCAACTGCGATATAATTATTTATTTTTAGTCCAGATTTTTTATCAACATGATTTATGGAAGAGGTGGCGCGACGACTTGGACGCCTTTGCGCGGGAATGGAGTGTATTGGTTTAGCTGGATAGAGGACAATGGTCTAACAGTGGGGAGGCCTTTGCCCAGCAGTGGGACATAATAGACTAATTAAAAAAAATATGATTTTAAAAAACAATGAGTCAAAAATCGTCGTTCATAATAAAATTTAACATGTCACGCTTACCAGCTTTCTACCAAAATGTTGCTGTTTGTACTCAGTTATAACTGTAATTTCTTTGTCTCGTGTAAATTAACGCACGTATTTCTATGATCAAATTAACGTACTGGTGATACAAATGCACAGCGAAATATTCTGGAGTCTGTCAGCCAGTTATAAAGATAACTCCTGTGTTTGTTTCAATTTGAAACTTCTCTCAACAACCAGACGGGTAAGACACTGAGAAAATAATGAAGTGAGCGTAATAAATTATCATCAAGAAAATGTGTAAATAAAGTGTTCCTGTTTATAATGATTTTTTTTTTGTACATTTCTTCTTATTTCTTAATCTCTTATTAGATAACGGTAACTATAGTTTAAGAATAAATTAATGGACAAAGTCCAAAGATTAATTTGTATTAGATTAACAAAGTTGAAAACGTTCGTAAATAGTTGTTCACTAGTTAAGCGCTCGAGGGCGGCCAAGCTTTCCATATACATATGCACATATGTATATAGCCGCCGCTACATTTGGCGCTGTACGGACAGGTCGCGGTACAAACGCGGACGCGCACCTTAATGTAACTCACGCTAGCGAAGTTTTTACTTACGATGAATATACATAGACCTTCCAACGAACAACTGTCGGCTAGACGCGACTACACCTAGTCTTCACCTAGTCCGGATTGAAGATCTTCCTTTGCGGTGGTTAAGTTGAGTTCCTACCTTTTACTCCTTGCCGAACACTAGCCACTTTGGTGTGCCTTTCTACATAAATATGTGTTAAGTAGTATTGAGAGCTATATTCCGAAGGATAACGATTAATATAGAGGACTATAAAAGCTTTTCTGTTGGTGATATTATTATATAAGTATATACAACAGGAGGAATAAAAATACCGGCGCTTCAATAGAAACTGTGGAAATATTTTGTATAATCGAATTAAGCGTATCGTAAAGGATTGTATTGCCTAAACATATATTATTACATGGGCACCATTATATATTGATTTTTTTTTAAATTGTAGTGATTAATGTGTTTGTATATCTAGAGTGCTGAGGTGCTGAGTATGGAGGTTGCTTGTTTGGATGAATGTCAATCAGATGAACGTTGAGAGAAAGGCCTTTGAGAAGATGAGTGTTGAGAGTAGAAATGATGGGCGTATGTGTGTTGACTAGTATCTCTTTCTCACATAAGATCGGCGTAAAGTGGTGCCAGTGCTGTCACTTCAAGTGATGGTATTGTTGTCGCCTAAGAATGGGTGGTCACCAACTTTGTCAGCCGCCTACGGAATTTTTACTTTTACCAAAGGAATTCTAGAGGCTCTATACGGCCGCCCGACGCAAATAAATGCCTTTGTAGAAAATAATGACTTCGGTACGTCGTACTTTTCAGGGTGCGTGTTTGTAGATCAACATGGAGTTGGTGAGATGCAGACTTATTGTAATTTATCACAATTTGAATGTTTACTATTAGAACAGAGTATTGAGCAACTAAGAAAGGATGTTGAGACGGGAATGAAGGTACTGGAGATTGCGTAATGTAAGAGTCAATATTCAAAACGTGGAAATAATTTATGGAACCTTCATCTGGCATACCTTTTCACATATGGCGCATGATTTTTGTAAACGCGTGTAATGCTAAAGGTGTTATTAATAAATAATTTATTTAACATTCATATATCAAATAAATATCCATAAAAAAAAATTGAAAGTATAAAACAATTTTATTGGCATTACTAAATGTCCGTTCATGTTTTGCGAACAGTCGAAAAAACATACTGAAAAATTGTTATTTTGTTGTGCCAATGTGCCCATCACTATAACAAAACAAGTCTTACGAAATTATAACACCAAAATAACATCATAATTTCTATATACCAAAGTTAAAATGTATATTAGTAACATTTTTTAATAAAGAAAATATCATTGAAATATGTAAGAAAAAATTTATAGTAACAAAGATAAGCAAAAATAAAACTTCAGTTCATACAACTTAAACAACTTTATTTACATCCAAAACCAGGTCATCAAACTATTTAACCCAGAAAAACTTAACCGTATCACAGAAAAAGACCAACTTCATCAATGAGCTTATGCACATTTCTTTTTAATTTGAATAGTAATTTATGATATATACCAAGAATTATTATGAAAATCTTGACGATAAATGATTCAAAACACTAAAAGAGTAAAAGCAATTTGTGAATATATTCTAACTCATATAACTTCTTTACTCAATGTTAAAATCCTTGTTTACATCTAAAATAAGCGTAAAAATTGATTTTTAAACTTTCAATTTAACTTTAATTATATGAAATTTAATGACATTTAAGCTAAATTGCCACCTTTAAAACCTTCGCTTCACCAAGCTTAACATATAAAAAAAACATTATTAAGAAATTACATAATCTACCTTTATAAATATAAATGTTTTCAGATTCCTTTGAAAAATTTACTCCAATATGTGTAAGGGATTTCACGTATTTAAGTAGATCTTACAATACAACTTATAATTATTAATTAATTGATTTTTATAATTAGTGCATAGGCTCATTTTTAACTGATCAAACAAAAAAAATGTATAATTTTAATAACTACAAAAAGTATACCATAAACACATTTCTATTCTACAACTCAACACTGAACACTTTGCAACCAATTCATTTTACCAATAACCTAATTATTTGATACTTAATTTAAAAAACAATTTTATTGGCAGCATACAAAAACAAAATAATGTACATACATTAACAATGTATTTTCAAAGCTATAACAGATTATACGAAATTCATTGGTATAAAGCAACAGAATCCTTCATATTTCTATCGTACTGAAGTATCCTGTTGAGCACTGAATCATTGCAGTACCTGTTCTGTATGATGTACATAAGTAACAGCTTTTTGATGTTGAGTTTATTGCAAAAGAATCATAAATATCCTACCCAACTTCAAAAGAGAAAAGGCCAACAAAACGTTCATATATGACAACTTGATGTAGTGTTTGTACCATAGATAATAAACAGTTTTACAAACAGCAGTAATGGCGGGAACTGTCAATCGAAAACTTATGCGAGATATTGAACGGTAGGTACCATAGAAGCTAGAATTAGTACTTGTGTAAACCAAGGAACACCCTTGTCAATAAATTTAGTGTAGACACCCGACGGGATTTGAATTTTAGTCCTTAAATGAATTATGTTTTTCTTTATTTTAATTTTCGCAAAAATATATTTAGAATATCTAATGTTGCCAAAATATATAATACTTGGGAAACATGTATGTGTCATCGTGCCTATTAATTTAGAGCCTCAAAAGCTTATCGAGATGGTCGACTGAACACTGAGCTAGGAAGTATGTTACATCCGATAACAGAACAATCTATACGTGTAGTAAGAGAATTTAAACTGCAAAATCCTGACATATAAATTATTCTTTGTTTAACTGTAATTAAACTTAAAAAGAAAAGCTACCTCAACCTAATCCCATTAATTAACATACACAAGGGAAAATTACACTAATTTTGATATTTATTAAAAAAAAACGCGTGTTTCTCTATGACGCAATTTTGAAAATTCGAAATTCAAAATCGCAAATTCGATACAAATTAATCCAATCCAGATTCCAGAAAGAAACGCCGTTAATCATCAACTATTAGTAATTTAGTATCAAATTGAATGTACGGAAATAATTGTGATATGTAATTTTTTTTTCAATAACAGATAATAAAATTATAGAAATAATACCTGGACGTAACACCTAAAACCACGTACGTATAAAAATTCTATTTCAATATGAAACAACAACGTCTGGAACTACGCTATTATTATATGTTACAAGGTGTTTGTCCATTATATATCTAGTCATTCTTGTCTTACCAGGTTAAAACGTTACTTCTAGAAAAATCATTTTCATTACCAGAAGGCTTGTAGACTGGTTGCCGGCGGGTAAGAACTGACATTCTAACCTGTCGCCTCTTTCTGGATAGTCGTATGATTCAGGCCTCACGTTATTATCCTTATTGCTGAGGGTTGTGATGGAGAGCATCATGAAATCCAGTGCCCAACGAGGTGCGTACTTGTTCGGAATATCGTATTGGGCTACGACCTCTTGGGTGTCTGCCATCGCTAGTAACCATGAGATGTTCTAGGTTATGGCCATCCATTCTTACGACGTGCCCAAAGAACTCAAATACTCTGCGGAGGCACATCGTAGACATCGTGCTTTTTTTTACATTCAGTTTGAGCAGTATATTGATGTAGAAGGCAGTCCGAGGAAATTGTAACATTCGTCTTCACCATCACACCTCAAAGGCGTGATTCAGGCACAAGTTCGGAAAATCTGTGGAAGGCAGCCCTTTCCATAGAGATGGGAAAGGCGAGTAATTCCGTGTGGTATAACAAAAGCGGTATGCATTTCAGCAATAGTTAACTAGATGTTACTTAGGTAGTCTAGCAATTTGAGGAGATTAATAGGTTTACTGATGGAGGCTATTGGATTACAGTGCTCAGTCTCTCAAAGCATAGACTAAAAAATGTTTTGTTGCCTGAGGTAGGAATTAAGATATTAATCATTAGGTTTAAGCAGTGGGGATAATTGCGTTTCGCCGCTCAATTTCTAAACGATTACCGATGCAACGAACAGTTCAGTCTTTTGCTAACTAAGGCGGGCGTTAATTAAAAAGTTTAATGCAGACGCAAATTACTTTTCAGAGCTTAATTACACACTGCATATACCTAGGGCAATAAAATATCAAATCTTTTGTCAACAGGGGTGGGCGTTAAAGTATTGCCTAAGAAGTTTAAAGAATTTTCAAAGGTTAAAATATCTATTCTTGTAAGTCAATACGTTTGGAATTACAACTACGTACCACGTAAGTAGTTGTAACTCCAAATTGCCAGCTTTACACAGCAGTAGAGATCTTCAAAGATCTAAATTGTATTATAAAAGTCATTTTTAAAAATATTATTGTATATAATAATGTAAACGTCATCATAGAATATATAATTGTGTACGCAAATGTGTTATTTAATGAGGTATTTATTTCTATTTACATGTTTGTAATACTCTACTGTGAAGTTGGGAATTTGGAGTTACAACAATTTACGTGGGAGGTACCGAATTATGAATTACTAGCGGTCCCGCCACACGTTATCTTGCCATTGAAGTTGTATATTGCCTCGTGTGCTATTAGCGAATTAACTAATCTCCTATATGTCTTCTCCATAAAACATGACACTGGCCGAATGTTTTATGAAATAATAATTTAACATACCGCGTCAGTCAAAAGACCTAGTGCGAACGTCATCAATTTGAAGTATTTTGAAGTAGTGACCATATATGCATTTTTTAGTATTTTTAAATAATTTTCCTTTTCCTTTCTACTCTTTTAAACCTTTACGAAAATAAGGGGAGTAAAACAAACAGAATTCAAAATGGTTCAACCATTTCTTTTTTTATATAGAAGACTAGCTGTGCCTGGGACTTTAAAATTAGGTAAATATAATAGATTCAATTTTAGCGTGGCGTCTACGACACTGACGACGCGAACGATGCAGTTGTCGCTTCGTGCTTAACTCATTGTAGAAATGGCTGCCCCGAAGACAAACCCGGATTCTGTATAATGGAATTAGTAGAGTAATAAGAAAGGAAGAGTAAAAAAAAGATTATAACTCAAAAATTAATGGGGCATTTAGCCTGTGGATAAAACTGATAGCGTGGTGATATATAACCTATAGCCTTCCTCGATAAATGGGCTATCTAACACTGAAATAATTTTTCAAATCGGAAGAACAGTTCCTGGGATTATCGCGCTCAAGCAAACAAACAAAAAAACTAACTCTTCAGTTTTATATATTAGTATAGATTAAATTTAAAGTGAAAAGCTTTTTTATTCACATAGACTTTACTTATGAACCTCATATGTATAACAATAATTATTTTTTTAAGTCATTATTATAGATTTTAGTGACAAAATTTACGATTTCAAAGCAAAGTTTACGAGCGTTCTAACGTACCTTGCACTGAGAAGAGCTCGCAACAAACTCAGTCCGGTATTTATTTTGTTATAACCATTTTACATTAATTCAGATACGGTTAGAGCAAATTGCTCACAAGCGTTATCATTCAAATAATCCTTCACATTATAATAGGATTTTGATTACCTTAAATAAAGAAGAATAAGAAAGTGAGATGGCGATTATATAACATCTTCCTTTGTCAATTTAAAGTGTATCAATATATACACGTAACATGATATAATAAAAATTTTGCTCGCTCAAGCGTGTACGCTCAATTTGCGAGCGAATTCGTACTTGTTTCGCAACCGCTTTCTTAAATCATATCACGGCATTTTTGAGCACGCGAATTAATTCGAAGCGGCAAAAGTGCGCAGGTAAGTCGAGTGTGATCGGACTCATTGCGAAAAACTCGACGGGAATTAGTCGATGATTTACATCAGCAGTGTTCCACTCTGCACCCATCGCAAAAGAATCTGATGAACAAAACACTATGATTAAAGGAACCTTTGACCAAATATCTCTTTATATTTCAAAGGTCATTCGGCATCAATTCACAGTTGGTATTTTGTCTTTTATATGGAGCCAGATGTCAGCTTGATTGCTGTGTTTTTGTTTTCACATTCTCCTGTCAATGTGTATGATCGATGAAGTGCAGTGGGTGTTTCACAGTGGCAGCTTATTTTAGTTTTTTTTAATAACTTTTCGTTCTGACGATCATCGCTATTTTGTTTGAGCTAACTTTGCTTTAGTTACGCTCTAATTACAGAATTGAAGTATATTCTTAATGGCTAGGATATCTTCTAACATATACGTCGTATGTATTTAAATTCAAAAAACAACTTTTTGTATTTTTTTACTTCTAAATTCAGAGCAAAATAATTTAGTAGCTAAATACATATATGATCCATTCTCTAAAGTTATTCTTCAACGTATATAATTTCAGGAACGGAGTGGGAACCTCACTTTATGTAATATTTGATGATGATAACATCGAAAAATATTAAAATGAATATCGAAATAGAAACACCGACTTTATTCGATTTGAATTTATTCTGAAAATTTAGTTGCGTTTCATATTTTAACAATAAGCTGTCGAGCACAAAAAACTTTTTGAATCACAACTCCAATAGCGCCAAAGTTTGAAATCGGATCGCAACTGTCATAAACACACAATAGGTGACGACTGTGTTTCTGAGATCTTTTGTGTTTATCGAAATACCGACGTTTTATCAAATCAAAATGGAGTTTCTGAATAAAATGTTACATGCCGTTCCGTTCGCTTCAAACTATTGTTTTTGAAGAAAAATAGAATACAACGGGCTTTCAGAAAAGGGAACGCGCATAATGAGGTGGGATTTAATTGTGGGGAAAACTATAGGTGATAAGTTCTGCTCATAAATGAAATGAGGTTTTGTTATGAACCCTCGTGTTATAAACTTTGATTTTTATACCTTATTTTATCACTCGGTTTATATATTGACTTATAAAAAGTTCCAGTCATTCGATCTTTTATTTACGGCTTCAGCTTATATGGAAGGAGAAAACGAAAAAAATATAACCTACTTTATATGTGAAGTTTTCGCTAGTTTTTTATTATAAAGTATTCAAAAGTAAATGAGGTACTATGGATTAATTTTGCAGACTCAGAATTTGGATGCGATGGCTGTATCTTCTGTAAAATACTCCTTCCTGGTCATATTAAAGTACTAAATACTAAAAATATAATTTTGTAAGTCTTCTGGACTGTGAGTGATTTAAATTTCCAGTAGGGTACTGGTACTATTGGTCTGACAAGAACTGCACCAGAGCGAATTTATTATATATTTCTAATTCAGCTCTAATCCTCTATTACCGCACCTGAAGTACACAATATTACCGCAATAGTGGCACAAACAGTGCAAAAACCATCAACAAACAAGAACTCAACTGGGACGCATACAAAGCGACCGCACAAAGGTGTCCATTTGACGAGATACGATTGCGTCGTGCGGACACTAATCAATTTCTTTTCGCCATTTGTATTGTGATCATGGTCGTTCATTATCCAAGAAAAATTTAATTATTTTCCATAAATCTATGAATAAATCCTCAGCTGGTTAATTAGATTAATAGGTTAAAAGTATTTTCGATGACGATGAGGCGAGGTGTTGATGGCCTAATTTGATTGCCAATTAACGAAAACAGCACTTGACAAAGCAATCAAGTATATGGAACGTCGGTCGGTTTAAGTCCATATAATTCCCCAAAAGCTAATAAATAAAATAACGAGCGGCCACAGAAAACTTATCTGCAAGTTCGCGCGAATCAATTTGATTGCAGCAATCCACCTGTATTCCAGTTTATTGGTCGAATCGAGCTATTAACTGGTCGGAGAGCGACTGCATTACTCACAGCTAAAAGGTTCAATCAGCGATGCACCTGGGTCTGGCTCAAACGTATTTAAAATACATTTAGCTCCAATGAATTTGCTCAAACAGTAAGCTTTCTACTAACACCTTTTAAGATACTTAATTGCTTTAATATTTCAATAATTGCTAACAACTCACATAAATCGTGTGATACGTTATCGTAAATGATACAGACATTTGAAACACTAATATTATCGGGTCAGATTCCGCGTTATTTGCATAATTGATGTTGTCTATGCAGCGGATGCTGTGTAATTGACAACCCGCATTTCTCCGCGCGTCACCGACTGATGGAGACCGCTGATTTGGTCCCAGTTTGTGCACCACTCGATGCCGTTACCCCTTGTTTAGGCAGCAATTAATCTCTCGTGTACGCTACACATTCAAACAGGCCGGGCGAATTTAAAGCACGTACCGCCAAAACGTTTTTTGATCAAATAAAATTTCGCAGTCGGAACGAACGAAAATATCCGAAATGGCTGAATTTTTAACAGAACGGGTACGGCCAAATGAATTGCGGTTATTCTTTTTACGTATAAAATATTTACTTGGGTACAATGGAATTCGTCTGTGTGGAGTTTTATTTCATAACAAGCCGCGAGTATAAGCACTTGAGCTGCATAAAAGTTTAAGCGGCTGTACATAGTTATGAATAGACGCTATATATATGTACATAATATATATTAGTAACTGTCGACGCCCGTAGATCATAGTCTATTACTAGAAGGCACCTAAAGTGGCGGCAATGCTGTCACGTCAAGTGATGGTGTTGTTGTCGCGTTTCGTTCGGTTTGTGAGACTTCCCGGTGGCTTAAACTCGTCATTAGCGCCGGCAAAGCATCTACTTGTGTCCTGGTCGTGCAGATATCCATGGGCATCAGTAGACACTTAGCTGCCTACTGACTGCTCGTTTGCCCTTTGTAACATAAAAAAGGGTATTTTTAAATGGTTTATTTTTTATCAATTTATTTAAAGATTATCTATGAGTCTTTGCAGTGAAATGGATCTGAATTTGTTTTTCATTTGAAATGTGTGAAAGAATCCTTTTAAAGTACGCTTGAAATGTGGTCCGTGTGGTATCACCGTAACATAAAGGAAAAATATGGCAGTCATTCAGACTAAGTTCAATACCCTAACTTACCACAATATTGACAGTGCGCTTCGGGTTTACGACATCACACGAGGGTCCTCTTAAATGTCCTCTTAAATCCAGAACGCACTCGAAAAACATAAAATATGTCGCATTTTTATTATTAGCACCCGTTGGTAAAGAACTGTAAAAATTTATAAACATGTTATGGGTTTAAATTACATTGCAATAAATCCGCAAATTATTGCATTCATTCGTGAAATCGAATAATGAAGAATCAAATGACTAAAACCGCGAACAAAATAAAATGCTTTTTCTCATGTTCGAAATTTAGAAACAAACCTTTCTTCATCTTAGATACTACTCCTGAATTCTCTCCTTTATTCTTCTTCCTCTAAATACTAATATGTGTTGTTGATGTAGGTACCAATAATTAAAAATTCAAAAGTCAACTTACTTGAATTCAATTTATTAGATTGATTTTAACTGCCTTTTATGTACAAGTATCTGTTTTTATAATGTTTATATTTACTGACTGCCTGTTTAAGTGTTATTAAGTTGTCTCGTTTTCTTTTATATATAAATATATTGTATGAATACTATTAATTTAATAGGACGTCTTACAAATACTCTGCAACATTTAGCCAAATAATTGATTCTTGATTCTTAATATTTCAAGAGGGAGGAAATATGACGCCCCTTCGAATCGTACCTCTACTCAGCCGGATTATTTGCACAGTCAGTTCTGACACTTGAAAACGGATAAAACAGCGTTTTGTTAAAATGAAACCTAGCTAGATCGATGCATAACCCCCGAAACACACAAAATTACACGAAAATCGTAGGGGGTCGTTTCCGAGATTGGAATATATTATGTTTACAAGAATTCCTCGCTTTAAGGTTTTAGATAGATGTAGATAAACTCGAGGGCATCAATTATTACATCACGAAGACATAAATAAATAAACTTACAAAATGGTAATGGTTTTAACAGGTGATTTGTTTACGTTATGTAAAACGATAACATCACTTATATACAAATATAGTGACAATGTAAGATAGCGCACGTTCGTTCATTATCTGCTAATTACTCATAATTGATGTAACTTTACATTGGTCATCAATGTGTTTCTTTTTATTTCCTTTCTAAATAATATTAGCAATACTTTTTTCGTATAACAGAAATGTGGTGTCACAATTTAGCTATCATTCCCTCGAAAGCATTTTTACCGCGGGTTAAAAAAGCGTTCAAATAGAACATGTGAATTCCCGAGTTTGTCTTCACACAACAGCGCCTTCATAACGCACGAAGCAATGTCATAGAATACCGTGTTAATACTTATCCATTAAAATATGCTAGATACTATGTTAATTTTATGCAGATCAAAATTGCCCTTTACAGCATATCATTAAAATGAATACCTTAAAAGATATGTCAGATTTTCAGGTCTGCAAGTAGAAGATTTAAAAACTTATGAAAGGTCACTATTAAGTATGTAAAAGGAACGCCGGTGGTTTTATGTTTTGTAAAAATGTTATCAAAAATTATCGTTAACATAATCTGTTATGTCACATCGCAACGACATAGTGTTGCATAAATGTAATAAATAGTTTTTTTATTATTATTAAAGCTAATCTAAGTTATTACAGGTAATACGGAAACGCAACACTAATGACTACTGTATTTTTTATTGTAATATTTATTATGGAATATAACGACGTGTTATATTATCGCCTACTATTCAACCATTACTTTTGTCTTACTATCTTTCTGATATTTAATTTCTTCTTATTTGATTTTTAACAAAACACATTGTAAACATTACAATGCTCATTATAAACCGCGGAGTTTTGCCTAATATGCAATTATTTATATTCTTTGTACCTATTCAATTGTATATGCAATAAATGTAAACAATAAGTGCGGATTATCATTATATATTCATTACATTAGCATGGCTTATAATTTGTAAATCCTTATTGCAATTCTAGCGTAAGGATGTATTCACACTCAGCCCACAGATTACTTTTAAGAAGAATTTTTTGTAATTTTATAGAACGAATAACTTACTATAACTTTTAGAATCATCTTTTGCTATTTGTTGCTATTTTCATAGATTAACTGTTTCATTAAAATGAAATCTTTTAAATCAGGCAAATAAATAAAATTAAACTTACCGCAAACGTGTAACTACCCTCGCTTATGGAAGCTGTTCATTTCTTGCGTTAAAAGAATGCTTTCAAGATATAATCCATTCCAAAATACTATATGTAGGCCGACATCGGAAGCTATATAAGATAATAAAAAAGGTGCTAGCTGGTTGTAGAAATCATCATATCATCCTTTGATCAGTGTGATATAGTGGTGTGTTATAGAGGACAAAAATTAGTGATGTCTCGACTTACGGTGGGTTGACTCAATTGTATAATTAAACAATAAAACTGTACACAATTGAAAGTAACCTATTAGTATTAAATAATAAAAAATAAGACCATTTCAAAGCTTTTGGTAAATAAGAGCGATATATAAGCTTTTCTAAATAGTCAATTAGAGCTATTGTCAGATCTAATAGAACTCATGGAATGTTCTTGAAACAGTCGAGACCAGTAAAACTTAAATTAAGTCAACCCTTTTCATTGAATTCTTGAACCTATACTGCTTCTTTTACCTTCATTTTTGTCTATAGTCTAACTCCGTTTTATTTTCATTGATTATATTATAAATTATTTTGCAATCGCACTATTCCAAAGAATAATAAATTTTATGGGCGAATTTTTTTCCAGATTCTCTTTGTCATCGCTGCGGCGTATGAAGTGCTTGGAGATGGTGAGTTATTTTTCTTTACTAGTATACATTGGAATAGAATATATTCCGAATGTATTTTATTCCTTATAAAAAAAGATATTATTCGATTGAATCGAATCTTATGTCGATTTCATATTTTATCCTTTCATCTACGCGGGTAACAAAGAGGGATTTGTTAATTTACCGTAAAAATTATTATTGCTTCAGATTATTTATTCATTTAAAACATAATTACACACTCAGATAAAAGTGATAATGAGTAAGAAAATATTTTTACTCTAGTAATTAATCGATTGAATCGAATCTTATGTTGATTTTATATTTTATTCTGCGCGGCTAACAAAGAGGGATTAATTTCTTTATTTGCCGTAAAAATTATTATCTTAAGATTATTTATTTACTTAAAACTTAATTACACACAAAGGTAATATTAATGGCAAGAAAATATATACTCTAGAAAATATGTACTCTAGTAAAAAGTTCGAAAAGACTGTCTTCTTGCTTAAAGCGATCTTTGACAGACAACCTAGGCAAGAGAGATGAATATTTAAAAGTTGATCAAAATGTCCTTTATATTTGTAATTATTTCGATATTAAATGATAATATTTACGTTGATTTTGATAGTTATTTCGCAATTTAATATATTGGAAATAAAAATAAAAATTAACAAAAAATTACAGGTGTGAGGAAGGAATCATCAGCCGCGGATTCTCACGCTGAACAGAGTGGAGTTATTGGTGTCGGGTCTTGGGGCCTTGGCTCCGGTCTCTCTGGAGGTGGTTACGGGATTGGCGCACCCGCTGCCGGTATCGCCATAGGATCAGGTCTCATCAATGGCGCTAATCTCAACAACGCCGCCGCTGCAGGTGCAGCTCAACTAAGCGCTATCCAGAACGCCCAAGCCGTGCAAGCTGCTCAAATTGCGAACGCCGCCGCTGCTGCTATCCAAGGGGCTCGTGTAACGGAGGCCGCCGCTCGCGCTGGACAAGCTAACGCCCTTCAAAACGCTCAGGCTTTAGACGCAGCTCGCCAAGCTAACATTCAACGTGCCCAAGCTGCAGCTTACGAAAATGCTCGTGCTGCTGAGGCTGCACGACGAGCTGCAGGTGCTGCTGCCGCTGAACTCGCTCGTGCTGCTGAAAACGAACGCGTCGCCACTGCCGCTCGTGTACAAGCTGCTGCTATAGCAAACGCTCGCGCTGTAGAAGCGGCACGAATTGCAAACGCTGCGAGAGCTCAGGCTGCTGCTGTTGCGACCAGTGCTGCCCAAGCACAGGCTGTTGCTGACACAGTTGCGAGAAACGCAGCCGACGGTGCTCTAGCTCTAGGAGGTGGTGGTGGATTGATCAATGGTGGAGGCGTCATCGCTACAGTACCCGTCGCAGTTAGCTCTGGATATGGTCTCGGTGGCGGATACGGACTCGGCAGTGGATACGGACTCGGAGGCGGCTATGGACTCGGTGGCGGATACGGATACGGCTACGGCAAGGGACATTAAGTTAACCACTTATGCATCGTGATGAGGACAACACCAAATAATGTTATAGATAGAATAATCAATTTCTACATCCATTTCGTTTCATTTCTAAGAAATGGTTAGCGGCATATTTAGTATAATTGAATGAAATACTGGTCATGTAAATATACAATTAAAGAACATACCATTGCATCTAATATGTTTTGTGCTTATTTTCCACCTGTACCTTATATCTAACTAAGTCTTGCAGAGGTTTTTAAAACTCTATCTTTATCACATGAATGCTGTTGAATACTTTTATTTATTTATTTAATTCACCAACAAGAAGCTCATTTTTGCGAATCTATTTTAGAACTTCGAATTGAATAACTTAATGAGATCTTAATTACATATGTCTGAAACGATTAATTTAACATATTTTTTATAAATCTTACATAAATTGTTACTTTCAAAGCCAGCGAATTTTTTATTATGCAGCCTAGTGTAACTTAACTAAAAGTGAAAAATGTTATTTTTGCGAGCAAATGTACACGTTTTCAAAATCACAACATTTAAATACTATTCTATATTACTTTGTTCACCTATGGAAGACTGTAACAATGCTGAAAAACGTGATCAAAAATACAATAATTGTCCAAATAGCAAACAAATATCCGAAGGCAGTGCAGGAAAGCGAAAATTATCTGTGCCGGACCCATTCTCATTGTATTAATTAATCACTGTTATGTAATATTAGCGGACCTGGCAGACGTGGTCCTGCCCGAAGGTTGAGTTACTTACTATTTACTACATTGTATTATCCTATAATAGTATTTATTATACCAGTTCTCTTTGCCGTTCGGTTCCGTTCCCGTTCCGTATATTAGTATGCCGTTATTCCGTATATTAATCTGCCGGGCTGATTTGTGAATCTAAACCATCCAGGGCGCCACCCAAACGCATATAAAAAAAATCATTCAAAATGGTCCAGCCGTTTAGGAAGAGCTCAGTGATACACGTACAGTAGAATTATATACATAAAGACTAGAGACTTGAATTTTGGCTCGTCAGCTATTAGGCAATCAACCAATTTTCTTTACATCTTTTGCATAAAACGTGAAACTGGGCGAATGTTTTATGAAAAAAATATTTTACATAGTCAAAAGTCCACTACGAATGTCATCCATTTGAAGTATTCTGGAGTGGTGACCAAATCTGCATTTTTGAGTATTTTTGAAATAATCTTTTGACTCTTCCTTTCTTTCTTTTCTTTTGTATCTTCCCGGAAATAAAGCGAATAAAAAATGCAAATGAAATTTAAAGTAGTTCAGCCGTTATTGAGTTTAGAGAGCGAGGCTAAGGAACAACGATTGATTTTAATATACATAGAAGAATAGATTAGTATTCCTAGTACAACGTATTATAAAGTTGTCTCTCATTAAGTGTATAGCCCTTTTATTCTATTATATTCACACTTATACCAAAAAGAAAAGTTGTTGATTAGTTTAATGTTTTTTATTAGTTGAATATATGAGAAAATAATTTCTTTTTTTACGTCACGTCTTAAATTCAAAGTCCAAATGTTATGAAGAGGAATTAATTATTAGATTTCTTCACAAAACTTATTTTCTACTAATTTTTCAATTCAACGCGCACAAACTTGCAAAATTTTTATATTATTTTATCTTTGTTTAAGAAAAAAACAGCAATCTCAACAATATAAAAACTATTATATAAGAATATGCCTTTACCAGTAAAGTTTCTACTTAAAAATAACTTATAAGTGTTTGTACAGGAGCAGCATTGAGAAAAGGAAAAGAAGAAAAGTAAGAAAAAAAATGGTGGCTGCTGCTGGTAAAAAAATAAACATCTTTATTATTTTTATTTAGAATACTGAGGCAGAGACCTGTCTACTCCTATGCTTAAAGAAAACCATTAAATATTAAAATGGCGCACATTCTAAACGGCACAAAGAGCCGCGATTGAAAATACTCTTTATTTTATTTTTCCCATTAAAACTGGCGAGTTCAAATATCGTTCCTCCTTCTTATACTTGCAAGGGAGAGCAAATTGAAACTGCTGGTTTAAACTTGCTGATAGACTGACATTTTTAATAAATGCGTAAGAATAGAACAGTAAAATGTATTGGTAGACAAGACAGATGTTATTTATGTATAATTTATTTGCAAGTAGCGGACCCGGCAGACGTTGTCTTGCCCGAATTTTGTCTCGTCTGTTATTAGCCAGTTAACCAATCTCCGTTATGTCTTTTCCATTACACGTGACGCTGGCCAAATGTTTTATGAAATAATTATTTTACATAGCGCGTCAATCTAAAGGTCTAGAACGGACGTCATCTATTTGAAGTATTGTGAAGTAGCTACCAACTCTGCATTTTTTGTGTGTATTCAAATAATCTTTTGACATTTTCGTTATTTTATTTTTCTTTTCCTAAATTAAGGGAAATAAAGCAAAACATACAGTTAGTTATATTAGTATAATCGTAAAGCGGTTTTCGAGGTATATCGAGACTGAAAAACAACTATTGATTTTTGGGGTTCCATAATACATAAGGAACCCTTATAATTTCGCTCTATCCGTCCGTCCGTTCGTCTGTCGGCCAGTAACGTTCCCCCTCCCCCCTAGCATTTCCAAACAAAACAGTAACTTAAGTCCAAAACTTCCTCGAAACTTACTGATAAAAACGTAAAGAGTGCATCTTAATTGTAGTGCATTTAAAGATAAATCTTTAACTGTTCGAGATTCAATATTCGAATGGCTATTAAAAGAACCAATATCAGGCCCAGAACAGATCAAATCCCTTGGGTCAATGGAGATTTTTCAATTTACCACCGACACAGTAAATACAGATATTAAGAAAAAAACTCGCCAGATGTAATATGGAAAATAGAATGAGAGAAAACTCTCTGTGGCTTTGATTGTGCCCCTTCCAATCTTTCCATGGCTTTGTAGTTGAATATAAAAAGTTGCTTGGTATAAAGGCTGCGAAAATATAGGCACAGGTTTGCTACAGTAAAATATTCAGGGCTACGAGATTTCAGACGCGTTTCTTGAGTTATAGGAAATAAGGATGTAGCTTCAGCTAAATATTTCATATATCAGCTAAATGTGTCATAATATAGTATACTTATATATATGTTGTATACTGGTTGAAACTTTGTTTTTTTTTAATGTTACAAGGGGCAAACGAGCAGGCAGCTAAGCGCCGGCCTAATTCGGCTACAAGCGTGACGCTACCTCTGATGTTTAACAGTGTTTTAGCTGTCATGTCTGTACCAATTTGGACTGGCTCGTTGGCGCAGTGGTCGTTAACCATGCCTTTCGCTCGTCGTGGGTTCGATTATCGATAAAGAGGGCGCTCCTAAACCTACACCTGGGTCACAAGTCCCGGGCACTGATATGGTTCCTTCCTCTGCAACGCGATGGACCCGGCACCCGCACAGTGAATTCATGGAATGCTAAGAAATTCGTCTCTCTCTCTCTCTATAGACGAAGTTTCTAAAAATATTACAATAATTAAAAATATCACATACCTGCTGAAAAATCCTGAGAGTCCTTTCTTTTTCAGCTTCCCATGATTTTGGATTGCACTCACATCAGTGAGATCATCTTTAGATGCACTTGATCCTAAAGAGCACTCTGACAAACTTGATACAGTGCTTGAGAATGACCCACCATCTTTACCACGCTGGTGACCACTCACACTACCACCCCATTGTAGGGTGCTCTTTGGGGAGTCACTGGTGTCACTTTTTTCACAAGTTGATATGGAATAATTTCCTTCGTCACTGAAACTACTCTTTTTAGATAATTTATCAACTTCGTCGGCGATATCCTCAGAGGGTTTTTCAATCTTAGGGCTTACAAAGTGTAACTGCTTTGTAATAGGATTATACGCCAGTTGTATATTATCTAAGGCTTCGCTAAGGCGCATCCCGCCCTTTTGACACGGCGTCGACATTGCGAAAATTCAATGGAACTGCGTTTACGAGTCACATCCATGTTTTTAAGCACAAACACTCAGAATTTTTTTCATTACCGACATCATTTGTCATAATGGTAACGATTAGCAAATGTTGGCACTGCGAGTCGTTATCGTAATTTGTTATTTTTAATGCAAATCGCAAACGAAAACAATCAATGTAAATATTTCAATACAAATAAACAGGACTTTTGTTCGTAGTTTAATCAGTTTACAATTATGCGCTAATTTATTTACACTATTGTATTTGATTATAGTTACAAAATGATTACTACCACTAATACTATGTTTTTATTACCACAAATCATACGAAACTAAAACATAAAGCAAAGCAACACACCCACCACCTTTTCCTTTCTACTGTATAATAAAATCAAAATGTCATTTTACGTTTTGCTGCAGTTTAAGAACTACGATTACATGTACAATATACGGATTTACAAAGTTTATATGACTACAGGGAAAGTCTAAAGATTTCAAGAGACATCAAAGAGGTTCATTTACTTTTCATTTAGTTAGCTTATACTCTTAAAGTCCAATACAGTTATTTCTGAACGCAAACACTACTGTCACACTCACAGATAAAAACGGTCAGATTATACAATGCATAGATTATAAACGGACGCCACAATATAACTTCAACTATTTGAACACTTATTTGAGTGTGGCACAGGACTATGAACTGTATGCAATTTACAATGGGCATGTTGATAGTAATTAGAAATCAGTTAAATTATGTATTTACCTGATAAAATAAGATGTATAAAGTTTAACAAACGGATATATTTTTATATTGCGAAAGAATATTAGGGATTAATAAAGAAGGAAACTACAAAATACAACAATCCGCCATGAAAACTAAAACACCCAGCAGAACATTAAAAAAAAAACTAAAGAGCACAATAAAATTATTTTACAAAATCATTCATCATGCTTATTGTCTTCGGCCATATTATTTACTTAGTATTTTTTTATGCTCAAAGTCAAATTTCTTTAAGGTGATCATAGGTTTTTGGAAAACTTTTGTGAAAGTAATTTTTTTTTGAATATTTTTAAAATAAATTGGAATAGTTTGGTGATTAAATGTATTCGAGTTAAAATTAAGGCCCGAATCTGAGAGAATTTCACAAAAAACTCAGTCGGGATTAATGAGAACCCGATTTGTAAAAATAATTTAAACTTTCACGTCTTCCAGCCGTCCTGCAACGACACAAAAGCTATTAGGATAAATAAAATAAGGTATAAATATGAAAATAATTTATTTGGCGTCTCATTCCTGTTACAAATATTCTTGTCCGCGAACCCAACTTTATCACAGATCGAAGCTGCGGAACGACAACTAAACTATTACAAAAATATATTTATCTTCACGTTTATTTACAATTAAATACAAGTTACGCACAAAGTTAACAGAAATCATAGAAAACTAGTGAGTCACTCGCGATTTACAAATATAGTAATAAATAATAGAAACTAATTTAATAATACGATTTCAACTCCCCCTTCCGGCTGACTCCGTGGTACGTAATTCGGGAAACAGCTCAACGATACACAGATCGAGCAGGTTGTATACCAACTGAAAAATATACAAATAATTTATAATAACACTAGCGGACCCAGCAGACGTTGTCTCTTATATCTTTTAAGATATTTATATAATATTATCTCTTATATTTTATAAGATATTCTAATGAATATCTTAATCAATGTAAACATTGATATGCTGTAAAGGGTAATTTTGATCTGCACAAAGTGAATAACGTAACATATTCAATTCGATAAGGATATTCGGCATATAAATAGCTTCGTAAATAGTTCTTTTTTTTGTAATATGTAAAAGATAACCATGGTTACCGTGCGTTATACTTAAGAGATAGACATATGTCATATTTGACTTTTTTAAAGATCTTTTTTGGCATATTTTCTTTTCACAATTTTTTTTTAAAGACTATTAGGAATACTTTATAGGTATGTCTAATATATCCCTTTTCCCCTCCTATTAAGCTTAAATTAAAAACTTGTATTATGACGAGTTTAGGCCACCGGGAAGTCTCACAAACCGAACGAAAGGCGACAACAACACCATCACTAGACGTGACAGCAATGCCGCCACTTCACGCCGATCTCATGTGAGAAAGAGGGACTGATACCCGGACGCGCCGGCCAAATTGTAATACATTTACAAAAACTGTTGTTAATGTGTTAGGATATGACCATATTAGCTTCAATCAAGTTCGTCCTTTAGTTTGTTTTCTTCGACTTTTATACAAACCTTCAGTCCCTCTTGCACGCCTACCAAATTTTATTTTCGCAAATGAAAGTAGCCTGTGTCCATCTCCAAGGTCCAATCTATCGCTATAACGAGATTCCTCACAATTGGCTCAGCGGTTTAGGCGTGAACTTAACAGACAGAGCTGTTTTCACATTTACAATATTACTAGCTGTTTCCCGTGACTTCGCCCAAGCAAAAATTAATTTTACCTTTATCCAACCTTAATCCGGTCCTGTCAAAAATCTGCTCTTAGCAAATGTCTACTAACTATAAAATACCCTCTAGCCAAATTTCGTATTTAAATGTTGCGCGGTTTTCGAGATTTTGTCTTAGGTGAATGTTCGTTTTTATCTATACTAATACATATATAAAACAGAAGAGTTTGTTTGTTTGCTTGAACGCGCTAATCTCAGGAAGTACTGATCCGATTTTAAAAATTCTTTTAGTTTTAGATAGCCCATTTATCGAGGAAGGTTCTGGGTTATATATATTCGCTCTAATATTGAATCCACTTTTCAATCTAATTTTACGCGGACAAAGTCGTGGGCACAGCTAGTCTCTACATATATGTACATACACCAGGTGTGCCCGCACCTTTCTCTGCATAAACTTAGATAAAAAAAAATAGATTTAATTTTAGCGTAAATCTATATAGCCTATAACCTTCCTCGATAAATGGGCTATCTAGAACTGAAAGAATTTTTAAAATCGGCAAAGCAGTTTCTGAGATTAGCGCGTTCAAACAAACAAACAAAAATCTCTCTAGCTTTATATATTAGTATAGATAACGGAGTAAGCATATACGATACATGACAAGAAATACTGACAAACCAAGTTTAACGTGCTATACATATAATATAACACGCAATTTCTTCAGCCAATGAAAGTCACAACTCGGAAACATTTAACCTTTTCTTATTCGGTTAGATTATACAAATGAATGTAAAACGGCACAATAATCCTCGTGGAAGGACCATAAAAGCTAACGTTATGCAAATTGCCCCTGGTTTAATACCCATTACATGGGTGTATTGATTGTTCGGCCAACTTACTTGGATTAACTTCGAAGCATTATTCGTTTTATTATTTGGAAACCTGGGCCTGGATGGGTGGAAATTTGAGCAGTACTTATACTGCTTCAGTACATATGCTACCTTTAAATGCCAATGAAAATAAACATACTAGAGTCAGAAAATATTAAACCTTCCAATTTTGAGAATGACTCTCGGTACATTCCAAATGAAATCGTTTTTTTAAACAGTCTAATTTTGAAAAAAAAAATATATTAAACGTGTTAAAGGTATATATACAAGAGTTCGCTGTATCGTGCTTGAAATACAAAAAAAATCTAGAAGGGTAAGGTAATCCAGGGGCATTCGACGCAGCATTGTGCCTAAAGCAAATTCATCAAAAAAAATACTTTTTAATTTTTTTTTCATTAAAAATAAAGCTTATTATGGAAGAGAATGTGAATATTTGGCTTACCTAAAAGGGATACCTCGTTTATAGGCTTAAATAAAAGCATCGCATAAGCAGGAACCCCCATACTCTTATTGGAAAATATTATCATCAAACATTTTTTTAAATAACGTGCTAAAAAATGACTTTCACAAGAGTTGCTATAAAACCTTAGTAAATAAATGATTCTTGATTTAGCATAATTATACGGCATGCCTAACATATTTTCAAGTATTTTTTAAATCTGTAATGCTACTTATATCATACTTGTCTTACATAAAGAACGTATCAAAGTACGAACAAACCAGGGACATTCACTTGCCGCTTATCTGCTTTATTCCACCGCCCGAACCTGTTTCGTGGCGGAGATCAACAATAGCTGCGGGCTGTCTACTACTTTATTGCTGTGTAAATTGTGGCACAAGTCATAAGACTTAGCGCAGGTTCAATATGAATAATTAAAAATTTTATCATAAAAGAAAAACCAACTTGAACCAAATTGAAGTGGGACTACATGAGCACTACCAGCTTTCAAATAAAAATAGAATCATCAAAATTGGTTTTTCCAGTTGAAATTTCTGAGGTAAAAACATAAAAGAAAATACAGTCGAACCTCCTATTTTAAAGTCGGTTGAATAGTATGAAAATGTCCTTACATTTATTTATAATGACTGTTTTGACATTTTTAGCATTCCAGAATATTTTAATATATGTATATTCGTTTTCCGACGAATTAAATAAGTATTAATGTCGTAAACCTTCTAAGTTATAAATAATATTTTAACAATATTTAATTATTATATTTTTTTATATTCTTTAGAAAAGTTAGGCTATGCAATTTTTTTTAGAATCTTATGAAATTGACTTGTGTAGCCCTCATGATATTATTCGCACTTCGCTTGTCTCGTTGCGTTGGACCACTGCCGTGATCTCATATATCCTATAATACCTAGAAAAACCTTTTAACTCGATGCAGCTTGGCATCAAACATAGTTGCAACTTGTTTGAATTGTAAAGTTGCAGAGTTGATTTGCTTCAGATTGCAAAATATCCGCGTAATTTTGCTCAAAGGATACGCTGCGCATTTACGTTGTTTTTTCTGTTTCGTATTTTTTATAAATTTCTGCAGAATTTCATCCTCTGAGCATAAAACTCTTTTATACGACTCGCTTTGATTTCGGTTCTCATATCTATATTAACGTTAAAAAAAAATTATAATTTTACTCTTAAACAAAAATACAATTTGTTCCTATCGCGAGATAAAAGAACATTTATTAATTTTGAAAATAAAAAAGAATACATTCTTTAATTAGTATTTTAACACAAACGAAAAGTATTCTATATGTATGTAAGTTCAAATTGAGACAGCAAGGTTCATTTATTGATAATAATTGTTTATAGTATATTTTTGTTTTATTGTTATAATAGGGGCATACTTTTACCTATGTATTTTACTGATATTATTATTTTTAAAATTTTCATTTAGTGATTTTTTAATTTGTAAGTGTTAATTTTTATCATTATTTTTGGTATTTTACTATTATTATTAGCATGTTAAATATTATTAATTTTATGCATTGTGTAATAATAATAAAAATATTAATATTATTAATTTCAAGGGCGGCGCAGATGTAAACTTTGTTGACAAACTGAAAAAAAGCGCTGTGCCTTGGCACAGCATTTGGCTAAGTTCGCCACCGTTTGTCATGTTCACAGACATGCATGTAAAAGCTAAACTTATGTCGAAAATTAATTTTTTTTAAAGCAAGGATAAAAACGTGAAATTGAAACTATAATTGCCAATATTTTGAAAAATGATTCATTTATTTTACGATATTCTAAGGTTAGATTTTTACTCAAGTTATACTTCTATAGGCGCGTTATAGAAGATTTTTAGAAGTAACAAAATGCTCGAGCGCCCCGAGAGGCAAATTTCACAGGATGAATGAGTTCACTCCCAAAAGTCCTAAAGGACCAGATTCGACTAAATTCCAAAACTAATTCATTTTAACGACAAATTGACATCATCTCGAAGAGCCGACGACGAGACTGGCGCGGCGTCTGTTTAATGTCCTTAACCCTCGTGAAAGTTTTGAACTCAATTTAAATCAAAATTTTACCACTTATATTTTACACAACTCTTGTGAAAGTCACTTTTAGCATGCTTTTTTTAATACAGTGTGATATTTTGGTGACATATACTCGGGTTTAGAGCTAAGTTTTCGAGGGTACCTCGCGCCCTGGTCTGAGAAGAGCTCAAAACAGAGTCGCCTATATTGTTGGTTATAGCCATTTCACAATAATTCGTATACGGTTAGCGCAATTTAGTCCCAAGCTTTTACAAAAAACATCCAGATGGCAACGAATGGACTATTTCGTACACCACTTCTATCCGTATCTCCTGTTTTCTCGTCACCACGGTTAATGCAACTCTGCCGAAACATCGAGTAAAAATAATATCAAGGTTGAATCACGATATGTTCCGCGAAACAAATTATTCTAATTTTAATAATCGTTCAAAAGTTTAGATTCAAAGATGACACCAACTTGAGCTGTCTATGCGGTGCAACGCAAACGACGTCCCATCTTTTATCGCCTTAACAACTGGACTCCGATAGAGCAGTTGATTTAGCTACGTTCTGGGCTGACAATGTAGTGTTAGCCAAATGCTGAAAAGTGTGGAAAGGCACACCAAGGTGGAAAGTTTCGGCGATGAATGAAAGGTCAATATGCTCAACCCCCGCAAAGGAAGATCTTCGTGTCCGGGATAGTTGGAGTTGCCCGGGGCGGCCGCGCCTCGCCGACAGTTGTCCATCGGAAGGTCTATACATAGTGATCGTAAGTAAAAACTTCGCTAGCGTGAGTTGGTTTGTAAGGAGATTTTCAGTGTTTGCACTGCGGTCGTCGTCATCCGTACAGCGCCATCTAGTTTGCTTTGGAGTAACCTTTTCCACTCGACATCATTGCCATCTCGTTATGTAGCGGCAGCTACAAAAGCATATATACCTGACGAGGTTGGTGGTGTCACCGGGCTGCTGGCACACGTCACATTGCGTCATGGGCGGCAGCGGGCCGGCAGCAGCGCTCGCCTGCGCACCGCCCGCACTGCGGCGCACGCGGCTCGAACGCTTCGCAAACATAACCAGCTTAGATAATACAGTGTAAACTCTTTGTAACGAATCTCAAGGAACCCAGCATTATTATTTGCTATAAAGAGGGTTTGTTATATAGAGGGATTAAGAAGAAATAACGAAATATGCACACTCAATTTACGATAATTTTTATTTTAATAAATAACAGTAATCTTTTAATACATAATTATACTATTCGGAACACATATAATCTGTTAATTTTGGCTACTTTTGTTTTGTGTTATTTATATTTTCGGATGTGGTGAAATCATCTTCCTGAAACAATAAGATTTTTTTTCTTTCTCAGAAAATTCGGCACATCAAAGATTTAGTCGGAACCTTTTGTAAGCTTATTACTTACTATAAACACAAGTACAGTAATAAATACTTTTGTAAATGTTTACTGACATCTTAATATAGACGTATTTCTTTGTTATAAAGAATGTACTGATGTATTGGGCCAATTTGAACTTATTTCTACGTAATAGGTTAGGGTTCCGTAGTACTACAAGGAACCCTTATAATTTCGCTCCGTCCGTCCGTCTGTCTGCCCGTAAGGTGGTCCCTTCCCTTGCATTTCCAAACTATTAGACGTAGAGGCTTGAAATTTTCCATGTTGGTAGAACATGCTAAAAACTCGCTAGAAAAATTATTCTGAAGAAAATCGGACAACTTTTGAAGTTATTTAATAAATAACTTCATCGCGTATCAGGTACGGAACCCTTGTATATAATCCTTTCTTAACACATGCTTGCTTGGCCATTTTTTTTTGAAAGTCCAAAAAAGTATGCATCTGGATAGCATACTGCAACTCCAGAGCCCAAAGTTTACAAACGCCGGCAAAGCATCAGCGAGCCTTGTACTATGTGGACTACCTTCATGATAGAGGCATACTTGTTTCTTAAAGACAGTCAACACATCTGCGGGCCCACTGGTAGTTTATAGCTCTCCCATTATACAATGCGGCTACCAGGGTCGCAGAATTACACGGAGCTCTCCCATTGTGCGAGCCGAGTTCCGTATAATATACGAATCTTTTATTCAAGTGCTCTGGCCTCCGAACGTCGCAAGATAATAACAAAAGAGCATCTAACTTCCATTGTTGAATTTTCAATAGGAATTTGACGGATCCGTATTACATTTGAGTTACTTTTGATTTCGCTTCGTGTTTATATTCTTGTTATGGAATCCGCGTTATTTATCGCATTTTTATTGCGGGAAGTGTCTCGAATTGTTTGGACTTTATTTGTGATAGTTCAGAACTGGAAATTGAAGCGATGCTACCTTGATGATGATAATGCTTGGAAATAATAATGCTGAATGATTGTGAAGTGGTGATAGCAAAATAATTAGGCTATTGAGTTTGTTCTGTGCTGTTCTCAGTGCGTAAGCTTTTGAATCGTTAATTTTATCGAGGAAAATTTTAAATAATTATTGTTATACATACGACATATTATAAGGGTCTATATGAATAAACAAATTTTTACTTTGACTTCGATGTTCTAAAATCTAGAACTGCGTGACTTAGAATGATTTTTTTAACTTACACATATGCCAGAGGCACCAGCTGCCACCTTCCGCATTTCCGAAACGATACAATCAATAATCGATAATTATCTAGTACTTTCTTTATAACTTACTAGCTGTGCCGGCGACTTCGTTCGCGTAAAATTAGATAAAAAATAGATTCAATTTTATCGTGATAATATTCCTCTATAAATGGGCTATCTAACATTGAAATAATTTTTTAAATCGGACCAGTAGTTCCTGAGATTAGCGCGTTCAAGCAAACAAACTCTTCACCTTTATTAATATATAAAGCTGATGAGTTTATTCGTATAAGATTTATTCACGTTAACCACCCTGGAGTGGTATTAAATCAAAAATAAATAGTTATAATTTCCAGTCACGATGGGACGCCGATGCTGCTTGTCAAACCGTATTAAAATATTCATCTAAAATATAAATTATAAAAGGAATATCCAGTTAAGTTTGTTTTTAATTCCAGAATAAACATTCGGTTATTTATATTTCAGTGATAAAAAATTCTATACTTATGAATTCCGGCATGTGGATATAATGCATTGGATTCAAGCATCCATTTAGCCAGTGTACCACCGGTATACGTTTCTTGTTATAAATAATATTTTTAGTCTGCAGCCGAATAGGGGTACCAGTCTGGATACCAGTACCTCTTTCTCATATAAGATCGTGCGTGCAGTAGCGGCAATGCTGTCACGTTAAAGGCTACTACACACATTGCCGGCGGCAATACCGGCGGCAATGTGCCGGCGGGAGAACTTGCCGCATAAACGATAACGGTAGCGTTGTGTGCCGGCGTCACTTAGTTCCTGGTTACTTCACTAGTGGTCTACACAACTATCAAAGCCGGAATGATGCTTGACTTCGCGCGGTTTGTGCCGTCGGCCTGCATATGCCGGAGGCACTGTCGCCGGCACTGTGTGTAGTTGTCGTAAGTGATGGTATTGTTGTGAGGTTTCGTTCGGTTTGTGACAGTTCCAGGCGGTCCTTAATGGCCGGCATTTGCGGGCCTCTACGTTTGCCCCCTTGTAATATAAAAATAACCAAACATTAGAAGGTAAAATGTCTCGACTTTGCCCGAAAAACAAAAGGCCGATCTGTTTCATAGCTTTACAAGGCAACGTTGATAAATAATAATAGTTTTTCCGCGAATTCGCCGTACCGATGAACGTTTATTGCCTAATTCGTATGCGGGTCAACTTCGGGAAAGGTATTGGAACATTCAATAAAACTTTATTTCTCTTAAGAAAAATTTCCGGCTTGTGGATTCAGTTTTTACAACGAATGCCATCTAATTCATTTTCGCCGCCTGAATATTAAATTTAGTTTGCTACACTTTTCTCTGTCAAATTAAAGCTTAAATTTATACTTCTTCCCAGCGTTATCTCAGTCCAGTACCCGGGTCCACTTAGAATGTAGAGGATGTGGCTGAGGATGTGGCTGTGGGGTGAGTTAAGATGATCGACGGCCGCCTTACGCCATCCCCGGAACCCCCAATATCTCACGACTAATATGACTAACATGCCCCAGTGACATTAATCGGGACCCACTGTTTTACGTGCCTTACGCAACACGGAGGTCGGATATTTGAATGTAAGTGTTGGGCTGGGGTACTAGGCCAGAATAATGATAGGAAGAAGTCTAAATTAGTATTTATGAGTAATTTCTTACGTTTTTATGTCATTCTAACCGGATTTTTTAGAGCTTGAAAGCCGTTTATGACGCACACAAAGGACGCTCACCTGACGTCAATGCATGCAGCACCCGACACCGTCGTATCCACTATCAAAGTATTAACAGCCAAGCAACGATAACATAACAGGAAGGGCAGATGTCGATAATCACGATGCATGCGAGCTCGTTAGATGGCGTGCGGGTTCAACCATTGCAATAAAAAACGGACACCGAATGCGTTGCATGTGGTATTTAGAAGTCGCGAGTACATAACTAGCGCGCGATCACGTTGGTTCTGTGTAGTTTATTAATAGCGTTCGAGTCGTTTTATTAATTCATTTAGGTTAGTATCATTGTTCGTGCACACTGTTGTTAAATATTCATGAGCGTATAATAATTTAAATAGCTAACTCGCTTCGAAAGGAAATCTAGCGACGTGCGAAATAGCAGTTTGGTAACAGTAAAAAATCAATGACGCCGATTCACGAATAAACAATGTAATAAAAATCGTTATCAATTCTTAGAATTGTTATTTAATAAGTAAATACGTGCATGTTATGGCAACGGTGTAAATTTATATCCGTTTTTATTACAATAAAAACAACAACACAATGACACAATGTTATTTAAGGACATACATAATTCTTTTTTTTTTCTTTGCATATATCACTAAAATTCTCCCAAACTATATGAACGAATTGAAATGGAATTTTATATAAGTTTATAGAGATCCGTGGATGATTGAGATTCATTAAGGGGTCCGATAGATGGCGTTAATAGTAAATGAATGAATGAAGTATTCCAGTCCGATAAATAAATTATATACGTAAGTGTCCGACGATTTTATTTTGATAAAAATCTAATCTCTCGAAGAAAGTAATTTTTTGGAATTGTTATGACACGCATGAAATCAGTTATCGTGTAATGATAAAAAACGATAAAATGCTATCTATAATGATTGCACAAAACTCTTGTCAGATATTTCAGTAATTTTTTACCCTCTTTAGGTATAATATTAATATGCTATATTTGGAATAAAAATATTTCTAATGCCGGAGTCTTCATATGAATGATCATTTCAATGATCATGTAGTGTGCCGGGAAATTAGTGTAACTGCACAAAGTTTTTTAGTACTTTTTAGTCTTCAAGGTCAAAAATTTTCAAACCCTTTGAGTTATGTAAGGTTCCGGCATAAAAAAAAACATTGTGTGCTTTAACCACACGACTGAAGGAAAACTTCTTGAGCTCCAATGTTTATTTATGTATAATCTATACTAATATATAAAGCTGAAGAGTTTGTTTGTTTGTGTGCACGCGGTAATCTCAGGTACTACTGGTCTGATTTGAAAAATTATTTCAGTGTTAGAAAGCCCGTTTTTCGAGGAAGGCATCATAACATCACAATAAGGCCGAACAAAGCGGAGCAGCAACGAAAAATGTTTTAAAAACAGGGGTTCTTTTTCCCATTTGAGAGCTTCCGCTGCGTTCGCTGCGTAAATAGTGAAAGTTTTACAAAAGTCATGTATGACAAAATTATTCCCCTTCAAAATTTCTAAATAAAAGTCCGCGACAGCATATGTCTATCTTTTAAGGTTGGCTCAGTATAAGCTTTTAATGCTAAAAATAATGCACTATTTCTGAAGGTCTTTTATAAACATAATATTAAACGTGATAAGATTGGCACACGCGGACAAAGTCGCGAGGTGCAGCTTGTATACACATATTATATTAATTTTCCACAACTATTTTATCCTATTATGGGTTTTCATTCATATTTAGTGACAGAATTTTATTTAGACGTTACAAACGAAAAGAAAAGTAGAGCGTAAGAAGAAGAAAATACAAAGAAGGCAATAAATAATTCGTACAAATTTTTTATAGCAAATTTGTTTGGTATTAGCTCAATCGCAACGCGACATTGTCAGGGAACAGTTGGAAGTATGCCAAATCGTTACCGGGTCGTTTGTATGCGCCCGGCGTGTTGTGTTGGCCAAACAACGACATTTTGTTTACCTACGCCACTTTGTATATAGTGAGATTCGACACCTTTGGTATTTACAACTTTCATTTATTAAATCAAATGATGATGATTCGTCAAATATTTTAAACACTACCACTGATTCGGAAAAGTTGAGCCACGATAAGAGTCGGCAAGAAAATCGTTAGCCACTCTTTTAAAAATAGTTCTCATTAAAAATATAAAGATAAATATATCAATTATCAAATTATCAATTATTAAAGTTTTATTGGTCAAATATATTAAATGCTACCACTGATTCGGAAGAGTCAATGCTGGATCAAATTGAAATGGGACCACACGGAAAGCACCAGCTTATAATAAAAAATTTACAAAATCGGTTCACCGAGTCGAATGTTCCGAGGGAACAAAAATGAAAAAAAGAATAGGTACGTACAGTCGAGTTACGAACCACCTCCTTTCTTGAAGTCTGTTAAAAATGCATAACGTACAATAGTTTAGTAACTGCTAATGCTAAAAAAAACTTCCAGTGCATACTTAAATAGTTCCTAGTATTTAATTTAAAAAAATAGCTATGTAATTCCTAAAAATAGTCTTATCATTCAACATGTTTTCATGTCGGTATATCGCACGGCAAGAATTCGTAGATAGGGAGCGCAAACACGCGCCCTGATAACCTGGTTGCAGCCGCTGATAACGGTCCCCTACTCAGTCCCGACTCCATGGAAACTATGGGGCGTTACTATGAGGAAATCCGCGACGAACATGAGTAATTAAATAACCAGAGACAAATGCATAAGTGACTCTCTGATGCCACAGTAATGGAGATTAATGGTTACGCTAGTTTTTCATTAGTATTGTGTCCTGTCTTGGCCTGGCCTGGCCTCGCTACCAAATCCCAGAAAACGGTAGATCTTCCTGTAATCTTGGTCTGTAAATGCATTCCGCACATAAAAAAAGGAAGCAAATTTTGCAAAAGTCCGCGTGTACGGGAGCGGTGGACGTAAACAGTATATCTCTTATTTGTAATTAAAAGAAAAGAAAAATCGCGAATATATACAATTAAAAGCCGCCGTGTTATTCTTTATCATCAGTGTTTTGATGTTATCGCACCACACAATGTCACCGTGATTCACCGATTGCCGTTGCGTTGCATCACGTAGCGCGACGTCGTAAAGCCCCCCTTCCCCTACTAACCATCACCTCCTGCCCCCTAATCCCCCCTCCCCCCTACACCGCAGCTGTGTAAGCTATCGATAAGGTTTAAACAACTCATTGTTCGCACCGGGCCGCCTGCCCTCAGCAAATGTCACTGTAAAACATTTCCCTGGCCTCAGGATTTAAGTACCTCAGTATAGAATTTCAGCTCAGTTTGATGAAGTTCTTATGTAAATGCAAACTTACCTAACAAATATAGATACACGTACTATATGTCGTAATATATTTATCAGATTTAGTCATATTTTGGTTAGTCACAGGAACGAATACCTGCAAAGACGGTGAACGGACAATAATAGAATCCCTCAAACCTACACTATACACAGGGAGTACACCCTTATTGAGTTTCTTCTAGGAAAAATACTGTAAGGGATAGCAAAATAACTTTTGGCGAGGTCGAGATATTTTATGTATTAAATGTACCTATATTGACGTTGCCTTTTCTACAACTGTATAAGTTGTATATATAGCTTTCTCAGCAAATTCGGAGCAACGTAATGACATTAGGGTACGTTTCTACTTCACAACAAATCGTATTGTCACAGTACCTATTTTGGTTTTACTCTGGTTTCCGGTTAAGCTACTAGTCCTGCCAATGTGGGCGAACAAGACGGTTGAAAATTTATAACATCAAAATCCGCAGTACTCAACAAATTGCTGTGTCGCGTACTTAACAAACATTGGCGTTTTGCCGCATTCATGCATGACTGATGAGGGTCTGGAGCGGGCGCGGATTCCTGGCGGTCACGACGCGGCAGCCATTTTGTGCAGGCTCGTCCCGGTCTGCGCGCCTCCAGAATATAAATACCGACTGAGTTTGAATGGCTAAACGGTAGGAAGGGTTCAATTCCCGACCCCACTTGGGTTATAGTCGCACCCATTCCTAGCACAAGTTATACGCCCAGTTGCAATGAAACGGAAATATTTGGCATTCCTAATAGACTAAAAAAACCAGTCGAAGATTAGATATTCCACAAACGAACTGCAAAATATGGTGAATACCACGTTTCACTGTTAAGGAACACCGTGAAGGAGCACTCCTAGTACAAGTCAATCTATGGACTTTTCGTAATGGAAATGCCTCTGGGGGTAACCTATTAAAATTTGTACTAAGAAACTGTACTGGTATGGGGTATACTGTGCTAGGGTACTGAACAATCTAACCTACAAAAAACTCTTAACCAGGTGTAATAAACACTAAACTAAACTATCATAAACTCAGTTAAGTCTAATGAAAATAACAATTAACATTGCCTCGCTTCCGTCGCGCATCATCGGCCATACGTAACACCGCACAAGTTGCCAGGCGGCGTGCAATTAATACGATGATCGTTATTAGTTTCTATTGTTACCTAGTGGTAAGTAGAGCGTGAGGCGGTGTAACAATATCATAAATTCTACACTACAATGCAACGACGCGGCACTCTCTCACGCACACGCATTGTGATCGGGAGACCTTTCTTTGGCGGCGACAGGCTCATCCTTGATAAGATGTCCCACGCTAATTGAAGACACCTTAGCTCAATGGTAGAGAAGTTAATCACTTAGTTCATACTCTGACCGAATCATACTAAGTTTTGGAGTAAATAAACTACTATACTCAAAACCGGTTAAACTACATGGTTCTACAATCTTATTTACACTTTGCAATCGTATTGTACTTTACAGAGGTGTCGACGAGAGCAATTTTAAACGTCAGAGCGGAAGGCCTATGACGAAGCGTTCATTACTAGGAAAGTCAGCCGCCCACGCCCTCTCGCCGGGAGAGAGGGCAAGGGAGTACAAATAACAATAAAACGACCGACCGTCTGCTAAAACCACAACGCACTAGCTGACGAACGAACGGCTGTACCTTGCCAATGTTTATGTACGCGAAATCAACGAACGATAGAATAAGCGTACATGTCCGAAGACAGGGTAGACGACTATACTATCGGAATCCTTTTTTGTACTAAAAACTTAATATACCAGACTGAGTATTTAATCAAAGTATGTAGAAAACCGCAATCGAATAACTTTTGAGCGTTAAACTATCAAAACTTCATATCAAAACTACCAAACCTCCCTGCTGTCTCTCTTTACAATACCAATATGTTCCGAGTTTTCATGGTTCTGTAAACATACAACTTTTTTCAATACATTGAAGTTATTAGCCAATTTAAACAGAAACTGTAAATCGAATGAACTACCAGGAAAAATCGTATATATTCGTTATTTACAGGCCAGCGACATAATATATGCGAGCCTTCTGGTAATGCAAGTGTCCATGGGCGTCGCTAGTCACTCAGGTGAATCGCCTGCTTATTTGCCCTGTTTTTATATTTAGCAATATGATATGAATGAAGAACGTCTGTTCGTTACATAAAAAATTCTTAAATCCTATTAGGGCTACAGAAGTATGCAGCCGTATTTCCTGGCGTCTCGGCCGACCCATTGTTATAATTCGCCCGTGTTTTTTTCTCCACACACATCGAGAATACCGCGTGCGATCGCATTCTTACAGAAAACACAGACGTACATTTCCCATTATACACAACGTATACTATAAACCTGTTGTTTGAACGCGCGTGGGAATCGAAAGTTGCCGAGTATGCAGTTAGTCCTTTTGGTGCAGCTTAACGGCGTTTATTATAATACGTATATTGAATTTAATCATCCAATTAAACTAACCACGAGCAATCTCTCTGAGCGAGCAAGTTTTTTATTTATTTACTTTGTATGTACCATAATATCTAATCTTAATTGAAAAGAGAAATCGAATGCACTTACAAATAATGGTGGCTGAATAATGAGTGCTGGCAAGAATGGAGAATTCCATTGCGCTAAACGCGAATAAATAAAATCCTAATTATTTAGCTACCGCTTTTGAGTAAAAATATTCTGTAAAACTACTATTATTCTCTTATATGGACTTAATTATTATTATGCTATTTATAATAAAACTTGAAAATCATCACATTCTTAGTTTTTATTAACATAAACATATTCAAATAACTTTTGAATATGCATCGCGCTATGAATCACACGCTAACTGGTATTTTTATTTTTGCATACGAATGGAAACCATTGCCTGAGAATGTTTAAAGAATCCAGTTTTACTTCTACCAACACCGAGTGGGCGGAAATTCTACACCATGGTTGTTAAATTGTTTCTTATTTGTGCTAAAATACAAGCGTTAATGACAATAGACATGAATACATTATAAATATAAATAAATAAATTATTCAAACTATTGTGTACACATTTTGCCAATTAAAACCATCAGAGAAACTTAAATTTAGTAACCTCAATTGTCGAATCAAAAAAATTATCTTATTATAGAAATGTTTTCAAATCACAAATAACAAGGTATTTATGGCATCCATAATTGGGAGAAAATATCAAAATACGCTCTTTTATTATACAAATAACGACGTGAAGAAGTTTATTATTAATTTTCCACTGTTAAGGGATTATTGAACTGCGCAGGGAGAATAAACCGGGCAAGTGCGAGTCAAATTCGCTAAGGGTTCTGTATCATCACGTAATACTCAACCAGATTATGTTAAGATTTATACTTATCATAAGATTTATCTTAATTTGACAAAGCGAACGCTTTTTTTTCCGACGAAACTAAAAATTTACGGTTTCCGGAATTTTTCCTTCAAGGTATAGACTACCAAATTTCACGATTCTATATCAACGGGTAGTACTCTATATGTTTTGATTCCCTTATCGAATGTACATATGTACTAACATGAGCGATGTGACATAAATTATCATATTTTTTGATTGCGTATACTTACAGGATTGATTTCTTCACAGCTTTAAGGGATCGTAAACCTCAGTATTCGGTATTAATTTCAATTTTATATTTCAAGGTATGTCTGAGGAAAAGGGTCTTGACAGAAGAAGTAATCCTATAAGGATTTCCTCTTTCCTTTGGAGGTACGAAGCCCTAAAAATGAGGCGTAGAGGGAAAGTGTCACATTGTACGAGTGGGTGGTAAGGAGCAAGTGGTCTTTCCTGTAACCGTAACGTGGATACCAGGTATAAGGTATACATATTATATATACATATTATGCCAACTGATATACATATTATGTAAAATATACAAACCTTAACAACAAATTGTTTTTTTCTTAGTTATACTCGCCATAGCTGAAGAATAACTAAAAAATGAAGTGTATATAAAACCTAACACAACTCTTGATTGACTAGTTGGCAACGAGAATATTTATAGATATGCATAGTTGATTTTGTAAGAAACTTATTGCAACTCCATTCGCGATGCGCAGCCCTGATGCACAATGCATCTTGATACGTGATTCTTTTGAGATGTGCCGATTCGGCGTGCGCGATCCTCAGCAAATTTCGCCAAGTTTCCCGCTTTTTGTAACCTGTTTCTGCTGACCTTTGCTAACGTTATCGGACCAGATATCTGGGTAGTGATAATTTTTTTATAAAAAACTAATTTTGAATGTAGCATTCTTCCGGGTACCTTGCGAATTCAGTCCATACCTTAAACCGTTGAGCTCTAATGTGCTATGATTACTGAGATAACATGAAAACAATAATCTACTGTTTTTTTGTCGTTACAAACATACATATCTATTTAACTCATTTAAAAATATATATTTTCAGATTAGAGCAAGAGCGAAGAGATCACGAAATGGCGGTAAGACTGGCCAAAGAAACCAACGGACACGTAGAAGGTTCTCCGCCTCAGTTAAGAAGGTACATACTGCACAGTATATTGTACATTGTAAGAAACAAAAGGGAAGGTATTATTTGATATAAAAACAGACTGTACATAGATATATACAATAAACAAAACACCCCTTATTAATTATATGCATATCTATGGAAAGTGAGATGGCTAAAAATGTAAGCCTCTCAGCCTCTTATTCCTTTGAAATGGGTTGTCCCATTACTATTTCCAACATTGATTTTTGGAGGGTACCTATTCGGTCCCCTCCACGCTTAGCCCCATATTTCATTATATATTGGTCTTAATATAATATGTACACCATCTTTCTTCTTTAATAAGAAAAATATGGCAGCATATAACTTCACGAAGGAACTAATTAAATTGAGACGTGAGATAACTTGCGGTTTTTTTTTACTGGTCCAATCGTAATATTGTGAATCATTATTGTTTTATTTGATGGAAGTATGGAGCCAAAATCGAAATTTTTTCGATCGATACTTGTCAAAATCGATGCTTTTTCGATCGATAAATTAAAATCGATATCTTGTACCGTATATATTTACATATATAAATAAAATAAAGCGTGTACTATATAAAAGCGAAAGCATTCAGCTACCACGTAGTCGAGCCTAGAGAAGTTGCGTACTAGTCAAGGGCGTCATCAGGTGTGGGGGGGGTTTAGGTCAGCTCCCCCCTCCCCCTCCCCATTTAAAAATTCAAATAATGTAGCCAAACCCAATGAAATCAATGAAATGTCTTGAGTCAATTCATCTGACTTGTTTGACTAGAGTTTGAATCGAATGAACGTACTTGGTCTATTCTCAGCCCCCATTGCCTGGCGACGCTCTTGCTACTAGTAAAGAACGTTCTAGAAGTAAGCAACTTCACTAGGCTCGACTACGACTCCTAGCACAACGTCTGCCTACCTTCCTGTACAAAGCTTGTACACGAGTCTGCCGTCTGTGATATCTAGTAATATTGTGGTGTTTGCACAGCTTCCCATCCATGGACTCGATGAACGGAGAGAATAAGTTAAACAGGTACCCAGGAGTGAGAGATTATCAGTTTTTTTTTCTCTTTCGCACGCTGCCTCTTTGTGATCTGTGCGTCCTCTTTCAATATTTTACATTAATACTTATATAGTCTACTCAATTTGAACTAAAATAAAATACAAACGCAATTACAAAAAAAAAATCCTACAGTTTTGAAATAAATACCCTAGTGTGCTCCGAAAAAAATTCTGAACAGCATATCAAAATGTGTCCATTCGAATGTGAACCTTATTAATGTACCTTGTTTTTTTTTGTTTTTATGATAGAATATCCCTACAACGCAAGTGTTTAAGAAACCAGTAGCGGAATCTGAACACGAGAAATATTTTTTTTGTTATACAAATTAGATTTATTTTGCACTATTATTATAGTTTCTAGAAGATCTTACCCCTTTTCTTTGAAGTTTAGTTTTCTATTGTACGAATAAAAGGGATGGTCATAATTAATATTCTAAAGTAAAAGTCGTAAATGAAATATCCGCAAATATCCTTTGAGTACCATTTTAAAACGCCCAATTATAAGAGAAAATCATATTGAAAGAGGCCTCTAACAAAACTAACTCCTAGCACTTCGGCTATAGCTTCCTATTTCTTTCTGCACGTCGTTTATATTGTTAATAACGCAATGTCGTATTAAAAAAATCCATAATATGTCTAAATTCTACATATTATTATTAAAGAAATTGAATTTCAGAGCATTACTGTGGGAGGGATTAAAATTATTTATATTATATTTTAAATAAAGTGGAAGATAGCATCTTCAGCAAAACAAATAGAATATATAGAATATATTCTATTTGTATTGTTTGTTTGAATCATTTTTCTGACATACGACTTACTTTTCCAAATATATGTTACATTTTAAGCAAGCAATTTTGTGCGCTTGGATTGCAATTACAAATTTGTCGTTTGAGGACATTGACGAAGAATTGGTTTTTGAATATATTTGATTGGTTGCCATGGAGACGGAAAAATAACAGGAAAAATAAACGACGCAAAAGGACAAGGTTTTTGACTTTTTTTCCGCAATAGTATCTTAAGTTAAGGGGGCGTTTATTTTTTTTATTATTATTTTTAATAATAATATTATTCTCCACAAATTTATTAGTGGAGACAGTGAAACTCACTTCACTCTTCTCCCTAGCTCTCTGCATGATGCGCTCCTCGATGGTGCCCTTGCAGATGAGCCGGTACACGGTGACCTGCTTGGTCTGGCCCAGGCGATGCGCTCGGTCCATGGCCTGCTGGTCCACGGTCGGGTTCCAGTCTGAATCGTAGAATATCACCTGACAAAAGACAAACAGATAGACACTTTATTTAATACATAAATCGAAAAAAAAAGCATAGGCGTTGAATTGATAACCTCCTCCTTTTTTTGAAGTCGGTTAAAAACAAAAAAAGAAAAGATGTTCTATAACAGTAAGAAATTGTGATACTACAGTTTAAAAGGGAATTTTTAATTTTCAGTAAAACTTAGTAATGGTATATCACACAAGTATATTTATATAAATTGCTTGGCCTTACGAAGGACGGAGATACTTTCTCACCGGGCGTGTCTAGAGGTACAAACATTCTCGATAGTTTTACTTACTTTTACGTTCGAAACCGAACGTGAAACGAAACAATAATGCTATCGTTTTACACAACTTAGTTGCTAGAATATTGAAATCGAAACTCGCACGTAACGAATGCTCGACGTTACGGCCATATGTAAGTCGTGTAAAATGGAAGCACGAACCTTCATTTGACGTTTTGTTTCGAACGTAAAGTAAGTAAAACTATCGAGTATGTTCGTGCTAGGCCCTCGGATTACGAACGATAATAGGCATGAAGATAAATTTTGAAAAATAGTTTTATAATGTTCTCAAGTATGTACTATTGCCAAAAAATTTGATGTTTCTACAGATATTTATCACTTTCAAAGAAGTAAAAAACATAAGTTTAAGGATTCAGACTCGCTCCAAAACACTCGAAGTTGTCGTGACGTCACTTTATGTTGACAGTGCGTTCCACTAAGCGTCACCTCGACTTTTTTCCCGCGACCGTAACGATCGCAGTCGTCAAAATTCGAATATCTGAATGAGCACTAAAACGTTGCAATCGCTTATTGGAACACAATTATAATATACGGTGACGTCATACTCTCTGTTGGGTGTTTTAGCTATCGTGGCGGATTGTTGTATTTTTTAGTTTCTTTTTTTGTTAAGTCCCTATTAATCGCTTTATGCATCTTATTATATCAGATGTACTATACATTACTGCAGCAGCCGGCAAGAGAGGCATTGATGGACAAACGTGTGAATACGTAAGCCCATCAATGGCAAGTTGCGGCCAAAGCTTGTATAGTACTTTTCTCAAATAATGCGCGGAAATTAAAAGTATTTAAAACCAATGACGAGGTTGACTAATAACAATAGTTTTTTACGCGCCAAAGTGTTTTTTTTTTTCACTAAACAAGTTTCTATGTGCAAGCCAGTTCGAAATTTAAATTAAACCTTTGATAAGTCACCTCTTCGGTCGCCATGTTGCGGAGTAGAAGATCGTTCCATTTTTGAAATTACACGACAAATATGATTTTACATAGTAATCTATTTGGCCGCTAAACACGACTGAAATGGATTTTCATACAACTATTGCCGGCCGCTGCTCGACCAGTACAGCAACTTCGATTTATCTCGAGGAAGATTGTCAAAATAATGCTCAAATTTCCAAGCGTGTTTGAGAAAAATATACAATTTAAATAATTTCTAATTACCGTCGTCAAGCCTACTTTCGTCATATCCTACCACTATTACGAATTACTTACAGTATCGGCAGCGGTGAGATTGATGCCGAGGCCCCCCGCACGGGTAGACAGCAGAAACACGAAGATGTCCGCCCGCGCCTAAGATATATACAGCAAAATGTAAACAAACATATATGATTAAAGGATCAAAATGTCTGCACCTAGATTGGCGATTGGTGGTGACGGCTTCATAAAGTACCAATTAGCTTTAAGCCGTCATCGTGAAGTGTATATTAAAGTAGACGAATCACTATACACACTACACACATCACTACACACTCACTTTTATCACTTATTGGTATAAAGAAATTGGTTTTATCATGTTTATAAAAACACCTTCGCATATTTTAGAACAAATTTGGTTAGTATAAAAAAGGTTATAGTGAGTCAACCTTAAAGGATAGACATATGCTGTCGCGAATTTTTATCTAGAACTTTTAAAGGGGAACAATTCCGTCATACATGATTTTTGCGAAACTTTAACCGTTTACGCAGTGCACGCAGCGGAAGCTCTCAAAAGGGGGGAAAAAAACCGCCGATTTCACACGTCATTCGGTTTTTGTCGTGTCTTAAAACCGAATGCTCGTGTGAAGGCGCGTATTGAAATACTAGTGCGATTAAACCGGATCTGGAAAATCAGATCCGATAGAAACCTAATCACGACGCCGTGTGAACGCACCGTAACTTCGTCAACGACCCAGTCAGTTATATAGTGGGTGACGCCAGAGGAGGATAATCTAGTGCACAAGAAGAGGATAATCTACTTGGAATAATTTTAATCTACAACGGGCTTATCACTTACGGGGATGAAAAATAGATGTTGACCGATTCTCAACCCTAGCCAATATGCACGCAAAATTTCATGAATATCGGTCGAGCCGTTTGGCAACGCACCCCGTGACACGAGAATTTTATATATTAGATGTGTACATGTGTGTGTAAATCGTTTTGCATTGGTATGCGTGAGGTTTCTTTGTAACAATTTAATGTATTAATAGTGCATATTTTATAAAAATATTAGTATTCACACACCATCACATGCATAAACTATACTTATGCCAAGCTTCGCTGGGGCAATTTTCTTAAAATGGTACCAAAAGTTGGCGCTTCACGTATTAATATATTTAATTATTATATTCTTTAATGTATTCTTGCTCATTCACCTACTGCTTTACCATCTCGTATGTTTCCTTGTTCTAAACGTTGTGTGGGAGACATCGCTTTTCAGTTTTTGTACCCCTTTTCTTGCCTGTACCATATTATGTGTTAATTTCTTTTGTGGTGTACAATAAAGCGTATATATAAGTAAATAGTATTATAATATTAATTTATATTGTAGATAAATCACCTGTAACATGTCAGGTCTTCTGAACGCGTCACCACATCGCAAGCAGTGCAAGGCCCTTTTTTTATTGCTGTCGCGACCCTCGCGGTCCCTCTTGTGTCCTTGCATATGTGAAGTTAGGGCCGCGGCGGTACTATAGCCTCGGTTGCATACCGTGCACTGGAACGGCTTCTGATTGTCATGGGTCTTCATGTGAATTTTCAAGTGATCACTGTAAATAAATGACGTCACGTCTTGTATTTTTCTTATTTATTTAAAATCCCTATTCTAACATACATTTGTCAATATTAATAGAAAAATAGAAATACTTTTTTAAATTGTCCTTGTATACTCCACGGGCTGAAGGCCCGTGCCATTATTATTTTATTATTTTCTTCATTTTTAGGGTTCCGTAGTACAAGGAATCCTTATAATTTTGCTTTGTCCGTCCGTCCGTCTGTCTGACCGTAGGGTGGTCCCCTCTCCTAACATTTCAAAAGTATTAGACGTAAAGACTTGAAATTTTCCATGTTGATATAAAATGCTAAAAACTCATTAGGAAAATTATTCTGAACGGAATCGGTCAACTTTTGAAGTTATTTAACAAATAGTTTTATAGCGTATCAGATATGGAACACTTCTATATAAGCATGTTTTGACTCGCTTTTGGCCATTTTTACGTTATATTGTTTAGGCGCAAAAACATTATATCACAGAGAGACATTTTATAAGTATTTATAGTTATGTACATATGTCATTAAAAAAGCAATTAGTATGCTCCAGCATTACTACGGGCGCAGCTAGTCCTAGAAAATATTAAATTAGAGATGACATTTGAAAATTTCTTTTACTATTTCAAGTCTCATTCGAATATTATTTACTTCCATGTACCACAGACTTAACATTTCAATTCAAAATTGAATGGGACAAATCGCCTTTAATGTGCGCGCGCGGTAATTTGTCATCTGTGACACAAGTACTCACATAATGCGCGGACCAAACACAACTGACAAAGGGGCTTTTCACACGGCCCACAGAATAGTGGCGCTCGCCCAAACACCTCCATTAATGGTCGCACTCGGCGCTGGTTTAGGAACGACAACCATTATATCATTTTTGTAAGAGCCCCACGACCATTTGTCAACGCATCAACTCTTTTCACTCTGGGGTCGACAAATTGCGTGGAATTAGTCACGTGGCCGCGTTGAGGTGACGAAAAAGGTGACGCTTCGCCTTCGGACGACTGACTTTTGTGCTGTGGCTTACGGCAATCAATCTTGCCTCTCGCCTATTGTCATGCAAGCACCTCTTAACCCATGTACGTTAATACTTAGCGTCTAATGACCTCGGCTTAAAGGAATTCTACTAAAAAACAATTTTGTCGTTATAAGAAACGGTTTTTATTTAAATCTGCTTACGTGGAGTGGATGTAAATTGTCTATTTTTGAAAGAGAGGCGGACTCAAATATGATATTCTTATTTCACTCTCTAATTTCATCGAAGCTACTACTCATATATTGGAAGACATAATTTAGTTTGCCTTATGCCGGAGCCAAACATAGCTTCATTTGAATGATCATTTCAATGATCATGTAGTGTGCCCGGGGACTTTGAGTTGATGCGCCAATTTTTGTAGAACTTTATAGTCTTCAAGGATAAAAATGTACAAACACTTTGATCTATGTCTGGCACCGACATTATGACACATATGCACATATGACACATATGAGAACAATGATAATCGAATCGAATCAAATTAAAAGATGTTTAATTCTAGTAGACTTGTAAACGTTCTTCGTCGAATATTGTAAAAACTACCACTAATTCGGAAATGTCGCGCCACGGAAGGAAACATCAAAAACAGTTTTTACAAATAAAAAGATGAGTGGATTACATTTCCGTGTTAAGTATAAGGTACAAAGCTGGAGTGACTTTAAGCCAAGCCAAAATATGTCACGAATTTATACTTCGATCGAATTTCTAAAGAGCCTCGGTTTTTTTTTTTTTTTTTTATATGTTATAAGGGGGCAGACGAGCAGGCAGCAGGCACTGAAGTGCCTACCGACGCCCATGGACATTTGCACGACCAGAAGGCCAGCAGATGCGCTGCCGGCCCTTAATGACGAGTTAAACATAGCATATTAGCAATTGTCGTACTTTTTAGGCATGTCTAATATTCCTGTTTCCCTACATATCTTAAATTAAAAGCTTGTACTTGGAGCGGGTGCGACAATACCCTAGAGCAGGCCCTTTAAAACCTTTGAAATTTTGTAAATTGTTATTTTTGGCTCTTCTGATTCAAAAGGTTGCCAATCCCTGCCCTAGACGCGTCGGGATTTGAACCGGGTACGTTGGGATTTCAGTCTCCACGTTGAGCTATTTAGGATCTAAAATATTTAATTTATACTATTGATCTTCAAAAACCTTCATTCAAAGGAACCGCGATAAAAAAAGCCTTAAATAAAATACCTATTTTTGTTTCTTTTAAGCGGAGTTCACAGTCTCCATTCGAGGCAACCGTCTGATAAAATTGGGGGGATACACGTATTCGGCCATGAAGAGCCGAGGTGCGAAGGTCCGTTGGAGATGTTCTACCCGCATGAACCTCGGGTGCAGAGCCGCACTCGTCACCATAGACAACGAGATTGTCAATATCATAGCTAAACACAACCATCCGCCTTCCCCTTCAAAACAATCCCACTAATGTTGTAAACGAAACTTTGTATAGAGCGTTCAGTCTAAAAATGCGCATCCCTCCAGAACAGCTAAAACTGCGCTAAACCGATCGGTTGGTCGCGATTAGTTGACCTTGCAATGCCTGGATGAGTTTACAATAAAATCACTACACACACAAGCAAGAGTTGCAATTAATGTTAAGTTTCACACTTTAAAATAATGCATTTTAGTGGAGGTGCGTGCATTTTTAGACTGAACGCACTCTATACGATGTATGGATGTATGTTGCTCTTTCGCGCTAAAACTACTGAACGGATTTTAATAAAACTTTACAATACTTATCCATTAGAATAACACGTAGGCTATAAATGATATGTTTATAAATCATAAAGATACTAGATTCTGCCCGCGACTTAGTTCGCGTAAAATTGGTTGAAATTGATTCAAATTTTATTAGATTCAATTTTTACATGCTCTAATTGTTGTGTCATAAATAAAGTAGACAGCACATATTATCTGTATAAAGAAGCAAAAGTTCGCCTATCATGTAACCTTGAAAACCGCGGGACTCCCAAAAATGAAATTTGGCAGGGGAATAATTCTTAGTTAATCATATAATACATTCACTAATAACTAATTTTTCTATAGGACCAGATTAGGGACGTTTAAGTCTCTTACAATTTTAATTTTACCCGGACCAAGTCGCGGGCTACGGCTAATAAAAAAAACTTCACTCTGGAAGTGCTGACAGAAGTGAAAACCGCTACGTTAAATGAAGGCATCGCTACGGGCGTCCTTGATCAAGCTCGCGAGCGATGTTGATCACAGTGTTGCAAGTTTTTAATGTTTTTTTTTCCATCTCAAAAATGTTTACACATCGAAAAATCTAAATAAATATTGGTAATTCCTAATTAAATTGAATTTCGTGAAGGCAATAAATTTAATCATCATTAAAATCACGTTCAGTGCAGGGCGCGTCGGAATCCTTGTAAACTTAGCTTTTAATTCGTAAAATTATGACCAAATGCTATACTAATGATTTAAAAAAAGATTAGTAATTATTATGCACATTATATTGGTAAGTACTGTAAAATCTATATGAATAAAACTTTTTTGACCTTTGACTTTGTCATCATTTCACCCAGGGCACATATACAACTGAACAAATGCCTCCTTTTCAATGAACCTTCACGAATGTTGACTATATTTTTATGAGCTACGGCAAAGACCGTAGTTAACCTTTTATCTATAAAAAGATACTGTATAGATAAGAGAGGATAGATGATTAGAGGTAGAGTCACGCTTGTAGCCGAATTGAGCCGGCGCGTCCGGGTACCAGTACCTCTTTCTCACGTGAAGTGGCGGCAATGCTGTCACGTCAAGTGATGATATTGTTGCCGCGTTTCGTTCGGTTTATGAGACTTCCCGGTGGCCTAAACTCGTCATGAAAGGCCGGTAACGCATCTGCTAGCCTTCTGGTCGTGCATATGTCCAAGGGCGTCGGTAGGCACTTAGGTGCTTGCTGCCTGCTCGTTTGCCCCTTGTAACATTGAAAAAAAAAAGGTAAATCAAAGAAGCCTTTGTTATATATTTTTAAATTTATTATTATTGTAAAGATTTTTGATAGGTTCGCTTTTAAAAATTTGCGTGCGGATTGACCGCGACGAAAGCCCGTTAGGGGTTTGAAGCGGTCACCTCTCTGATTGCTCCCGTTCCATTTCTACAATCTATTCGTTTACTATTATGTAGGAACCACACATAGCTTCATTTGAATGATCATTTCAATGAGCATGTAGTGTGGCCGAGGTCTTTGTGTAACTTCACAAAGTTTTATAGAACTTTGTAGACTTCAAGGACAAAAATGTACAAACACTTTGAGCTATGTCTGCCTCCGGTATTAGGCTAACGAAGCTTAAAAATTGTATTATGATAAATAAATAAATATATATAAGCCTATATGACACACGGACGTCTGTTCCTATGGCAGACAACCTGTCCATGCCTGTGTTATAGGTAACAGACCCCTGATATACAAATATTTTTTGTCTAGTCTCAACGAAATCACTATCACCGATGAGTCTCCTAGTATCGCGGTCCACCGATTCCAAGTCTGTCTTTCACAAGTTCTTTGTTAAAAAGACATCTAAAGCCGCACTAGTAGGATCATACCACATTTGACTAGGCAGGGTAGGGAAAAGTGGCAATAAAGAAACTGGCAATTAGGTGCAACTTTAAAGAATACTCTTAAAGCTACTCCTGGGTCGCAAGTCCCAGACACTGCTATGTTCTTACTTAGCAACGCGATGGGCCGGAGATCCGCACTGTGAATACATGGAATGCTAAGAAATCAGTCTCGTCTCTTTAAGGTATATTCTCGTAACCTCTATCAGTCAAGTTGTTTTTAAAAGCTTGTGTTAGAAGTGACAAGTACACAAACATTTAATTACTAACAGTTTTTGAACTTGATTGAACAACAAGTTTATTTTATAAATATGATGTGGTCAACTCTACCAAATCGATTGAAATTCGCGCCGTATAACTCGACAGGAAGTTCATAGCAGAATGCTAATGGGTATATACTTACATATTTTTATTTAGTGCGACTGTTCCTGTTTCTTCCTTATTATTTACTAGCGACCGGCCCCAGCTTCGCACGGGTGCAATGTTGATATGCTATACAAACCTTCCTCTTGTATCAGCCTGTTTTTTAGTGAAACCGCATTACAATTTAGATCAAGACGTACAAGAACCGAAAATCACATTGTTTTATACTATGTAAAGAAGATAATGATATATTTGAATGACATAAGAAAATATTCATTAACTAACACCAAATTAATAGATACAATAAACTTCTAAGGACTACCAAAACATTATATTACCTAAATATTAACTATTTACGGGACAAATATGGCTGTTACAATATTTGTGTGTAAAAAATACGTGAATAATTTTAGTTTCTAGTAGTATCCCACTATTACAAAACGTATGGACACTAAGATAAAGTTTATGCGTGGATGCGCGGGGAACTGCAATATACACATCTGTTTGGTGTAGCGGAAATTATACAGAATAGCCCAGACACTGCCGTCCTGTCCTGTAGAGCCGACGACATTTTTGATTTACTTGTACGTGAATTTTTAGCAATGACTTGCTAGAACCGGGACCTATTTTGTACATTAAGGAGTTTATTTTTGTGTGGGACCCTGATTATGATTCTTAAAGTAAAGTAGTCCATTTTATTCCTTGTACCATCAGCCGTCTGCCAGTGAACTCGCCGGCTAATGTTTTATAATAAATATCGTTACTAATCAAGTAATTTTACTCGGTAGTTATCCGAACTAATATTATAAATGTGAAGTAATTATGTCTCTTACGTTTTCACGCTTTAACCGCTGAACTAATTTTGATGAATTTCGGTATAGACATAGATTGGACCTTGGAGAAGGACATAAACTACAGTTTGTCACCAAGATGAAATTTGAAAGGGGCTTTGAAACTTTTTACGACAGAAACTATACCGACTAAGTCGCGGGTTCCAGCTAGTAAATATATATTTCAGTATAGGTCCCGTATACTACACATGACGCTTTATGAAATAGTGCGGTACATACCTACCTCACAACATAACAGTGTATGTATTGTCCTATCAAAGGAGATTGAATTCCCCTCCGTGTATGGATAATAAAGGAAAATCTACTGCCGCCATTCCGTAATATCCCCATAGTCGGCTCTCTGAGGAAACATTTTGAGCCAACCTAGCGTTGCTTAGTGATACTCCATAAATAAAAAAGTTGTTTCAAACATTTTTAGTATCTCTAGAAACAAAAGGTATAGTCGACCAAGAAATTGGTTTGCCAAGCTAAGGTCGGATGTCGTTTACACGTCAATTAGGTAAAAAGTTCATTTTTGCTTGTTATGCATTACTTTAATTTCTAACAATAACCCTCAGCAAAATTTCCTTTAACTAAGTGCTGTCATCCAAAATGGTAAAGCATTTTCTTGGTCGACTATACATGCATCAATGCCTTTTGACATATTTATTTAATCATAAATATTCATTTAGCCATATGTACAAAAATGAATCACTATTTTCTTTCGTCACCAATTTTATCAGAGAACGATTGGATTGGACAACGAATTTAAGTTTTTTTTTTAATATTCTTTCAAGGTCGAGGAAGGTTCTTATAAAAGAATTGGGCAAATCATTAAAGTCAACATGGACAAAGTCGCCGTTCCTAATAGATTGTATAAAACTATTCAAATGTATTCAGCAACATAGGTGGTAGGTAGACTACAAGTCCATTTCACAGTAAACACATCGATACCAGTTGCCCTGTATCATCCATTGTAGAAAAACCCACAATAGTATCATATAGATCTGAATTTACACTCCACATCCTGCGGTATTGTACCGCTGAGAGTCACATTACTGTATGTAATATTTTCGCGATGTATGTCAGGGTCTTCTAGGAGATCAAGGAGATTAGGCTGCGGTGGAATGGCCATGTTGAATGAAGACTACCCGACTCCGTCGGCAACTTAGCACTACAACTTGAGGCCTGAGCCAAGACCAAAAACGAGGAAAGATGTAGTGTTAAAGGACATGAGGAAACTGATATTAAAGACAGGGCCAAGTGGGGAGAGAAAGTAAGGAAGGCTGACCCCCACTGCATGTCAGCGTCTGTATTGGTGTGCTAAATTACTTTAATTAGACTAAATCTAAAGTAAAAATAAACCAGTTTATGAGCGATAACGAAAATTTTTCTACTGATTGGTAAAGATTAATATCACTGAACGATATTAGTCGTGAGATTATAGAGTTTATATATATATATAAACCTTATAATCTCATCTGATCCGCAAGGTATATATTTTCTTCTTAATCTTGATGGGGATGCGCGAAAATAAATATGTATATACTTATATTAATTTCAGTTTAGTTACATTATACAACAGTTGACATAGGAGTGAAAAAAAACCTACCGAATTACATAGATCATTACCGCATAGACAGTAGCGCCGGCTTGTGAGTGAGCTATTTAGGCAACTTTGACAATTTACATTGTTTGGTTTATACTAGCTCTAACAGATCTCAGTCCATCACCTCTTTCGTTAAGGTATCGAGCCTCTTGCTCTATATTCCCTAATTTCGTAATCATTTAATTACCTACTATGGACACAAATTTTAATCTGTTTTCATTCATTCCAGACATATATATTTAGTCGATTTCGATGACGGGGATCCAAAAAGTCAAGGATTATTTTACGAGCCCTAATATGGCTTGAAAATGAAATTTATTCTTGAAAACCCTACAACAAGTGTGGCAATAGAGTTGGCACGATGAATTAAATGTGTACGTAAAGGTGAGTCAAGTCTGTCTTTCTTTAGCTAGCGTTTTGCGTCTAACGTTTGGAGACGGTCTTTCTCGAACGTTTTAGTAGTTCTTGCAGGCATAGCTTAGTAATTCTATACCGCTTGTTCAATGCGATACAAATTCCGTGGTGGAATTAAGACGTCAGGTAGCCCTTAGCATTGAAATATTTTATGGACTTGTAAGTCAGTTAGCAGTGGCATGTTGTTTTATTGTTTAGAAAGTTCGTGAAACTCGATCTGGCTAGGCACAACTGGCAGGCGGTCGTGTAGTGACATAACAAATAGGTCTCAAAACAGACTCGAAACTCTTTGGTTAATTTGTGTAACTAGCCATAATGAGATAAAGATTACTTTTTATTATACTACTAGATGTGTCCTCGACTTTGTTCGCGTAAAATTAGGTGAAAACATTTAGTGTGATGATGTATACTATATGTTTACTTGAACGCGCTAATCTCAGGAACTACTGGGCCGATTTGAAACATTGTTTTAGTGTTAGATAGGCCATTTATCGAGGAAGGCTGTAGGCTATATATTACCATGCTAAAATTGAATCTATTTTTATCACCTAATTTTACGTGAACCAAGTCGCGGGCACAGCTAGTCTTTAATATATGTATTATATTGTAGTATAATTACATACTTTTTGCGGGAATCTGACACAATTTTCTGTAACAAGGAATTCTTTACAACGTAGTAGGTGCAAACGTGCGTCTACCGACAGTTAAATGTAAAATAGTGGGTGCAATTAAATGGCAAATGTCACAGCAATTCTTTATACGGTAACTGCGGTTAGATCTAAACGTGATTAAAAGTCATAGAATGACATACGATTTTATTTAAAAAAAAAAACTGTTTTTTTGCACCTGCAAGGGTATTGAAGATCTTAAAAGTCGTCAAGTAAGTAATAGTAGAATTCGTGTGACGTTATTTGTGGATAATCCCTTACTACATACATCCGTATGAATATAAACCGTGTTTGTTATTGCTATTTAATATTCACACGCGGTAACAACCCATAAAACGGTAGCGTCTTATCTTTATTTTCGATAAAATAGCCGGAGACCAGACATTTTTGAGACCCGGATTCGTAACGGTAGTCCGTGCGGTAACATAACGATTGGACCACCGCGGCAGATAGTACCGTGACCGATCGTAAAAATCCATTGTACTCTCTCTCATTATGCAACGAACTTTCATGTACTTTTGTACCAACTATGATTGAGGCGCTTACATATTGACTGGTTGTATTGTAAGTTTGTTTGTTTGAACGCGCTAATCTCAGGAACTACTGGTCCTATTTGAAAAATTCTTACAGTGTTAGATAGCCCGATTTTACATTTATCGAGGAAGACTATAGGCTATATATTATCATGCTAAAATTGAATCTATTCTTTTTACGTGTTTTTCTGTTGTCTATGTCCGATCTATACATACGCATACAAGCCTTTTTTGACACTCCTTTTTCCAAAATTTTTTGTACGCCTTCCATCCTTGGCGCTGTGTTTATATTTAAAAAAAAAATTATAATTCCAACCAAGTGGACAGGGTTCTACGCGCCCACTAAATTTTTTTTGAAGTTGCGGGAAACACCTTGTTTGTTACATATACAGTTACGTAAAAACGAATAAGTGGTTTTATAAACTTGATAATCTTAATGAACAATTAAGATAATTTTTAAACCGCTAAATGCGTCCAGTCCGAATTCAGATGCTAGTTGCAAAATAATAAAAAAAAACATCTCTGTTTTTGTTGTTTCAAAATCACTGACTTCTGAGGCCCTAGCAGGAATATTTCGAACCGTTCGAAGTCGAAGAGTCGACTTTATTTAAGGCTAGCAGAATCGTTGCCGGCCTTTAATGACGAGTTTAGGCCACCGGGAAGTCACTCAAACCGAACGAAACGCGACAGAAATACCGTCACTTGACGTGACTGCATTGCCGCCACGTTGCGCCAATCTTATGTGAGAAAGTGGTACTGGTACCCGGCCCAATTCGGCTACAAGCGTGGCGCTACCTCTAATTAGAAAGACAGGAGTAGGGGAAAGGGATGGAGAAAAAGTGTGTACACTAGTGTCAGCCCCACTTAGTTGTGTCGTCGACGTCCGCGGTCAAAGACGTCGCTATGCCACTCTTCTTATATCATCTGTCCGAAACAAACCCTGTCATAACCGTACCGAAATTAACTAGTTGAAATAATAATTACGTTTAGTAAAAAAATAATGAGTATTCCCTAAAATAACCTGGCCTGATCACGTTCTTAGACAAAATGACTTACGGTCATTTCCTTTCGGCCGGCCGAAACTTCACGGTCGAATATATTTGGCCCACGATAAAACATGCGCCCGCTATGACTTTCTCTGGCTGACTAGGAGGAGCACGGGGTGCATTGTTCGGGTAGAGGAAAGTTTAGGGTAACACACGAGCTAAACTTAGATTTCTATCCAGGGCGACGGTAAGCGGAAAAAAATTAGACAAACTTTCACAAAATAAAATTTCCTAATATTATGGCGGTACATTTACATATTTTCATTGTAAACTTTGTTTTTAATATAGTTGCATATTTGATTTTTTTTTAATAATATTTTGATTAAAATCGAATAAACTTTAGAAAAGTAGAAAGTAGACACCGAAGGAGATGAGAATTGGTATAAATATTTTTACTCATAATTTTTTATTTACTTGATTTTAATCTGTTACTGTGACATGCAGATAAATATAAGTATCAACTTATGCTTATCTGCATAATAAAGCGTAATAAAGCGCTTTGTTTCTTATAAAAATAATGTAGTTATTTCATGCACAAGTAATTATTTTTCTCCAGACTGGACGCAGTTTTTGCACGAGATGTGAAAATCGTCCTATAACGCTAGTAGACGCCAGCAGTTTTCCGTGTCGATTAATAAACTTCTAATTCAGATATTCCTTGCTCCATGTTTGTGTTAATATTTAACTTATTTTTCGGAGTTTAACAATTTTCAATATTTTCACTAATTAATAAAACTATGTGGAAAACATAAATACGATAGAAGTACCTTTCAGTGAAGAACGCAACAAAATCGGAAGCAAATTAAAAGATTACCCGAGACGGTAGTGAAAAATTGGGCGCTTAGTAAGCTGGCTAATTGTTTGTTAAATATCACAAAATAGTAAATGTTAATAACTCGACTAATCTGGACTATTTAGAGCCTCTCGCTAACAATCATGACGGCCTCTCTGCCAGCCGTCTCGTTTGTCAACACACAAGAGGGATCTAAATGAGCAGCTTGCCAGAAGTCGCAGTCGGCATCTACAATTTATTTATACGTTATTATTATTTTCAGGATTTAATACTGGAAAAATTATCTCTCATCAAAGAAGTAAACCGCATGAAGCAACTCAACACGCATTTAGAATCGCGTCTGCAAGAACAAGAGAAGAGGCTGTGCCTTGTCACCAACGAGCTGAGTAAGACGTGGCACGTGGTCGGCCGCCTGCGCCGCCACCACCATCAGCTGCATACGCACGAAAAGATACTCAAGTACGAGCTGCAGCAGAAGCGCAAACTGCTGAACGAGCTGAAAGAAGAGCTGGAGTACTGCCGGGAAAAGTGGGAGCAAGCGCGGGAGAAGAACGACCAGTCCGAGAGGGACTGGAGGAAGCTGCGCACAGAATTCTCTAACAGAAAACTGAAACCAGACTCAGTGTCGACGACCAACTCCGCCGAGAGCGGTTACAGCGACGAGCGGCCGTCAGACGACTCGGCGGAGTCGAGCGATGGGAGCGAGTACGTAGAGCCCAAAATAAAGTGCAAGAAGAGACTGAAAAAATCGTTCGAAAACAACCTGGACTCGAGCGCAGATTTCAATTTAACCGCAGAAAGGGAGGATCCGGTCAGCGACCTGTTGGACGTGGCCGAACTCCCGCTCGACAATCAGGACGACCGCCACGATTGCGACGTACCGGAGTCCCGACGCAGCGGGGAGGACGGAGTTGCCAATATACCTAAGGATTCCTCTCGAGAAGATTCAGTTACCGAAAACTTGTCAAGCTGTAGCTTAGTTGAATGTAATGTCGAAACGTCTGATAAAAGTAGCGACACAGAGTCTCGACATGTCGACGTTCCAGGTTCGGGAAGACTAGCGACGGACGCACAGATCGACGATCAAATAGATAATCTCGATCGACCGTCTATTAGCGGACGAAATAGGCACGACGAAAACGCTAGCATCGAAGCGATCACAGGTGATAGGGTCGAATCTGAGGTTCCAAATATTGAGAAGAAAGTCAACAGTGACACAGCGGATGACACACGAATAAACTGCACAGAAAGTACAATCGAAGTGGACTTCGGTGCGATACTGGAAAATGTGAGGAGACAAGACGAAAGGCTCAGACTGAGAGACGAGCGACTGCAACATTTGGAAGCCGGCTGCTCGGAGGTGGTCGCCAACATTTCGAGCAGCCTTAACTCTGGCGACGCCATGATCGAGAGACTAGACGCCATACACGCGGCGCGCGATACGGACACCGAAGGTGCTGCCGCGGCGGCCGAGGGACCCAGCTCGGCGCGGGACGCGGACCACGAGGCGAGGTTCGCCGCCCGCGACCTGCGCCTCAAGCGGCTGGAGGAGCAGACCAGGTCCCTCGTCAGTACATTATTTTTTTTGTTTGTTACCTCAGAACGTTCAAACCGGGTGAACCCATTTTGACGATTCTTTTTATTTGAAACCTAGTGCTTCGTGCTATTTTAAGTATCAGCGATACAACTTAGAGTTAATATACACATGCAATGTAATGTTTCAGTGATGTACGTGTAAAAATTTTTGAGAAATAAATTATCTTATCTATCTATTGATTTTTTATAAAGTAACTTTATTTTCATGAGACTGTTTGCATTTAAATAAAAATCTAAACACTCTAAAATAAAGCATTTGTGGCTATTGCTTTTTGCCACGCAGCGGTTTTCGTTTGGAGCACGTACATTTTCCTAGGGCGAGGAATTTGCCTCGTGTAGCTGCTTCGCGAGGCTGCCCTGCGAGGCCGCTCGTTCAGTCAGCACACGGCTATTAAAATGCAGAAACTTCATCAGTTTTATGTCTACTACATAAAAAATACAAAAGGCAGCTTTAAATAATAAAAACATGTATTATGTTTTATAGGTGTCAAATAGAACTAAGTATTCTTCTAAGAATCTTTTTCCAAACAACAGAAATTGAATTGTTTTAATATTATAACGATAATAGTATTGTAAAAATATTTCCGCTGCAATAGAAATTGTTACTAGAACAAGAAATTCTTGGAGTTGCAAGTTAAAAATACAGAGCGGGTTATGAAATTCCATTTCAAAGTACGTAAAACAGTCGCTATGTCACGCGAATATGCACCTCGCTACATGTTCCCTTATACGCGACCGCCTTAGACCTGCGGTTTCATGTTTGTCAAGCAGAAAACCCAAATTTCCACAAAAAGTTAAGCAAATGAAATGCTATATAATACAATAAATATCGCATATATCTTGAGGACTGTTCGGAGGAATTGTACGGACTTATACCGGCAGCTGAATTTTACCACAGGAGATCCCATCAAAATTTGAAATATCACCCTCATCACCTTAGTGTCTTAAAATCCACAACTGTGCCCTTTTCTAGCGTGCGTGTCTTGACACGCTTTTAGCCATTTTTATTTTCAATTTTGCCTAATTAGTTTGATTCTATTTCATTACTGCATTTTCTTCCCTTAACCATCTATCATAAATTATTGCATTCGCTATTTCGTGGTTACAGAAAAAGTATCCCACCAAAAATATTTTCATTTAAAATGTTGCTACGACGAGGAGGTATAGCTCGCATTGTCAAAAAGTTATCGGAACACTTATAGAGCCACGTCTCTAACTCTATACGGACTTACTCTGTAACTTCGCTGACTCTACATTTTAATGTCTTGGTCAACCATATGGCTCACACTGTCAAAAAATTATCTGAACTTTTATCCATTCTAAGCTCCACGTCTCTAACTCTACATGTCTTTACTGTATACGTCGTAACTTCGTGCCTTGGTAAAATTTATTTACTATTCATTAAATTTCTGTTATGCAATACTTATGTATTAACAAAACCGCCACGCCTAATATTTTTATTAAGGTGTAGAGTGATGGATCACTACTGTGCTACCGGATGTCGTCTTCATCTTTTGTTGGGTTTCAAAATTATATTTTATAGTCTCTACGCACTTGTCGTTGGTCTCCATTCCTTATTACTTCTATGCCCCTACGCAAAGTCGCTCTATGGCTGTCTTTGACAGTTACTTGTCAAGCCAACGTACCAATGCATTCGGAAGCCACCGTCCATTTCGACCGGGATTCGCATACACTCCAGACCTTCTCTTTGCTCTGAACACCATCACAGTCAGCCCACGTGGATCCCAAGTGCCTGGACTACAATCTTGCAGGTCAATGCCTACTTCTTTTATCTTTTACATCTGCCTTTTTATTCCCTTTCATCCTGGTAGCTGTATTTCCCGGCGCATCTACCAGCAAGTGCATTTAGGGGATATTTAGGGCCAAGTAAAGCCTATTTTTTTATGTACAGTCCACTTAAAATTAAAGTCGCTAAATATATTGGTTGGGAACTCCTCACAAAAAACCCACCACCTTTTAACCAAATAAAAGTTAAGTTTCCTGTAAAATACAATGAGAGTGAAGTCGGGGGCAGCTATTTCCGATGATATTATATCTAGAGGTGTGATACCGGATAAAGGTTGTAACCTAATTCTTTGCAATGTTCCTAGAACGCTACGAGACGACACCGCCTGCACGTGCCGTAGTATTTATTTATTCAGATTTATTCCCGAGCCCGGTGTAAGTAAATACACAGTTGCGAGTAATGTCGCAAGAGAATGTTCATACTTTTGCATAATGCCGGCCATCTTGAATTTATTATGCCGCGCGGACATTAAAAAGCAATTATCACATTTTAATATGACAAACAGTTATGCTGCGACTTAACTTATTAGCAAGTCCGTATGGAAATTACGTGTACGAGTTGTCAGTTTATTTTCATATTAACATGTAACAGCTATAAGTCTGCTGACTGGAAAAACGTGAGAGACTATGTAAAGTCATAGACCAAGAGACCTATACTGTTTGGGTTCCTTCCTTGGCGTAGTACACACATGGATTCAATGGAATGCACAGAAATTAGTCTCTTAGGCTTCCTCTAAGAAAATTTGTTCACAATTGATATTTGATCGACATAGGATAAAATAGTGCTAAATTGTAATTAAGTTATACCTATTTTTTAAGAATATAGCATAATGGCAATTGATGGATTCCATGGATTGATTGAATCCACAATAATATTATAGAAAGAATATAACAGGCATACAAACATAACCTAATTTCTGCACCGCCACTTCACGCCGATCTCATGTGAGAAGGAGGTACTGGTACCCGGACGCGCCGGCCCAATTCGGCTACAAGCATGGCGCTACCTCTAATTAATAAGCATAAGAGTAAAGTATAAATCTACATTCATAATGATTACCAAAACTGGTAAACTATGAATTCATTGCCTACTTCGTACTAATATTATAGACGCGAAATGTTTATACATCAGAATAAGACATAGGTTATAAATTATAAAGTTATTGTATAAATTGTCCAAAATATAACGATAAATATCATATAAACAGGAGAAAATTGTACCATCTGCGAGCTATTCTGGCGTGCGCTGCAAAAACCGTTGGGAGTTACACGTATATAGTGTATGAAGGAAATGTTTATCTTAAATAGTTCTACAAAAGAGTACGCGACATCATGTCTTTCATGTTTAAGCCATTAACGCCAAAATGGTGAACCATTATGGAACGGGAAAGGGAAAGGAAATGAGGACAATATTATAGAATAATAGACTGTAGTAAATATTAAGTAAACCAACGCTCGGACGGGATTAATATAATGTAACCAAATTAAAAATTAATGAAATTATCAGACGATATATTGTCTAGATCGTTGGTACGGTTAACTGACTGATAGCGACGAGCATTAATAAACATCTCAAAAATCTCTATTTTTTTTTTCTTTAAAGAATATTAGGAATACTTTTTAGCTATGTCTAACATTCCCTTTTCCCCTCCTACTAAGCTTAAATTAAATGCATGTATTAGGAGTGGGTGTGACAATACCCAAACGGGTTTGAACGTGGTACCTTGCGGATTTCAGTCCATACCTTATACCGTTGAACTATTGAGGCTCTACTCTCTATTTACTAGCTGTTTCCCGCGAATTCCTTCGAATAAAATTGCTAGAGCCCCTAAACTTCCTTAATCTGGTCCCATCAAAGAATGCGTTCTTAGCGGATGCCTACTAACTATGAACTACGTCCCTGCCTAATTTCATATCTGTACGTCCCGTGGTTTTCGATATTTCGTGTTAGGTGACCCTTCGCCTTTATATATTATATAGAATATAGATTTATTCTTTTACTACTAATTATATAATCTTATTTGATGCAAATGATACGTGTATTGACGAAATAATTGTAATAAATGGCTGGCCCGTTGGCGCAGTGGGCAATGACCCTGCCTCCCGCTCCAGGGGTCGTGGGTTCGATTCCCGCCTCGAGTCTGGGTGTATTATCTATATGTATGTATTTATATATACCAGGCGCCTGTAACCCATAATACGGACATTAAGTTGTCTACCTTAGGAACAGACATCCGTGTGTCATATAGTCCTGTATATATATATATATATGTATATGTATGTGCTATATTATAAACTGCACGTGTAACAAGTGTCGTATGCGATTCTACTGTTTACACTAAAAATTGATACGATAGGGTTGGTTTGTTGATTCAATTAGTGAAAGAGTTACTGGCCGTATAGTGGTGATATATGAGTAAAAGTAATATGGAATTACACTACTTTTATCTTTTATTTAAAAGTACGTACTTATTTTAAAACTCCATTGCGGGCTGCCAGTAACAAGTACACGTGCATAATAATTATCTACATATGTATTAAAACGTGAAGCAAAAACTTTCATGGTGGCGTTTTCGAAAATTGCGCTGTCGGAAGAATATGAAATATGGCGCAATTATAGTTTTTATAGAGGTGTGCGAATGCTAATATTTTTATAAAGTTTGCTTTATTAATACATAAAATTGTTGAAATTAAACCTCACGCACATCAATTCAAAACGATTTACACACACATGCACATAAATTTTACTATAAGCTATAAGATTGTTGCAAAGCGTGATCATGACGACCCGTCGAAATCGGTTCGGGAGTTTACCCGTAACAGAAAGACAGACAGAGACAAAAAATTGTCATAATTATCGTGTATATTTAGTATATATGTATTTCGTAAAGTAGCAAATACGACACTTCTTCAATATGTTTGATCTCACGTTTGTACGAACCACGAGTAAGTTCGCTCGCATCGCGCATTCTCGTCCAAATAGGACGACGCCCTATATACATGTTGTATCCTCAGGAAGCGGTCACAGACGTGGTGACAAACCTCGCCTTCTGGAAGAACGACCGTCTGTACATCGAGCCGTGCATGCACCAGAGCACGTGCGCGCGCTGCCCCGGCAACCTGTGCAAGTCGCTCGCGCTGGCGCAGTGGAGCAAGGCGCGGCGGTACGAGCGGATGGTGTACTGCGGGGACGGCAGGAACGACTACTGCCCCGCCACCAACTTGCCCACTAGCGTAAGTATAGAGAGTATAAAGTGTTGATAGAGGGTACATGGTGTTTATAGAGGGTACATAGTGTTTATAGAGGGTAGATGGTGTTTATAAAGGGTACATGGTGTTTATAGAGGGTATATAGTTTTTATAGAGAGTACATGGTGTTTATAGAGGGTACATAGTGTTTATAGAGGTTATAACGCTGAGATGGAACGGTACCGAGTACACGACACTCTAGTATTTATAGAAAACCACAACCGAAACGAAACTATGTGCTTAGTAGTATTTGTATTTAAGCTCAACGATAGAAGGTAAGGCAGATACTAAGCACTGGTTTATATTGGATATCCGACCTCCTCCGTGTTTCGGAAGGGTGCGCGGCGCCCCCCCGCCCGACAGCGTGGTGGGGACAGGGGGCGCCGGCGCCGCGAACTGGCTCTCGGCCTCCGCGGCCATCGCGGTCTGCTGCGGAAAGTTGAAGTCCAAGGTGCCGCCCATGCTGAGCTCGTGATTGATCACCTGGTCACAAATCATCTTTATTAAACACTAACGTCTGCAACCGACTTTAGAATTTCGATTTTCAACCGGTCTAATGTGCGGAGAGTTATTTACGGGTGTTAATTCATTATTTATTTAATTGCCAATATGAATACAGAGTTGTTACAAAAAAGAAAATGTCTTTCACATTCCTCTAAAGAGCAAACAATAAATATTTAATTACTAGGACATTTTTATATTACAGAATGATATAGGACATTTTTATATTACAAAGATGATACCATAAAACAATTTAGTAACATTTTATCAGCATTATTACTTTTTTTTACATATTACATGCCTTTGGACATTATGATATATTTATCCAATAGCGATCGCTGATTGGTCGAAATCCGGCAAAAACATTTAGAATTGCGTAAATTATTATTATTTAAAGCTATTTACAACAATTTTATTGTACTACAACATTTGACAATTTAATCACATTAAATGTCACAGTTGACAAAATGCATTATTATTTGTGATGGTTGTCATGACTGCGCTTTGACATTGTAATATAATAAAATTTGTACATGTGTGTGTAAATCTTTGGCGTTGATTGGTGTGCGTGAGGCTTTATTCTAATAATTTAATAAATTTGTTTTCTAAAAACATTGGCATTTGCACATCCTCTATGCAAGTGTGTCAAAGTATCTTCGTAACAAAATAAACTATTATTTATAATATAATTATTACTAGAAATAAAGCCTGATATATCGCAGAATTGCGCAATATTTTAAGTCGCACGAAAATCAGCGAGAGCTTCAAATTTGTTTATTTATTTAATTTATATTTTTTCCATGTTTCGGAAGGCACGTAAAACAGTGGGAACCGATTAATGTCACTTGTGATATTAGTCGTAAGGTTGTAGAAATCGTGGGGGTTCCGATGGATGACGTCAGATGGCAATCGGTTATCTTAACTCGCCCCACAGCCACATCCTCTATAATCTAAGTGTATCCTGGTATTTAACCGGGATAACGCTTGGAAGAAGATTTAATTCATATTTTTATAGCCACTATCTATTATAATAGTGCGTGTAAATGTTTAAAAAGATGTTTATATTTAAAAGAAAATGTCCGACTCACATCGTCGACATTACAATCGAAGCCGTGCGCTTCAATGTTCAAATCCTCAGCGAACCCCGTGTTGAGGGCGCCCATGATTTGTCCCATCACCGTCGTGGGTCCCATCACCGCGTTGTTCACCATTATGCCTCCGTTCATCAACGCCACATCGGAGGTCGCCACCATTTGCGTTTGGCTGTTTTCTGTGATCAAATCAATCTTAAATTACGATCCATTCGACAACACATTACCTTCTGATAAATCTACATTATGTCCTTTATTTATGACTATAAAAATCTATTCCATGTCGACAAAATTTATGTCTTTATCCCATGATAAATTACTATCTATCAGAGATCTATAAGTATGGGAGGCATATCTATAGTTTTGACGTAATTACCCTATACGCTTGTATAAATGTGATCAAGGAACATCCGGATGTCTTACAAACTTAATTATGTCCACATTTCCTTCCTTAATACAGGCTTTAATATTATGGACATTGCTCTGTTGAATTGTTGCTTCACTGATGATGATATAGATGCCAAATACTTGTTTTCATTGTATTAGTAAACCACTTCTTTTGTTAAGAAACTGGCGGACGCGACAGACGTTGGCTTGCCTAGGCTCGTCTCTTATTAGTAGCCAATTAACCAATCTCCTTTAACTCTTTTCATGCATGTGAGTTAAAAAGTCTAGAACGAAGGTCATCTGTTTGAAGTATTCTCAAGCATCGGGCAAGTCTGTTTTTTTAGTATTTTAAAATAATCTTTTGACTGTTCCTTTTTTTCTTTTCTTTTAAACCTTTGTAGAAATGCGGGGAATAAGACAAAACAAAACAAAAACAATTCAAAATCGTCCAGCCATTTCTGAGTTTTAGCGAGACTAACGAACAACGATTGATTTTTAATAAGTACTGTAATCCCCCTACAACACGGTGCTCTTATAACGCATTAACATTATTCTATATTGTATAATATTACATTACGCGCATTCGATCATACAAATGCGTTGCACGAGAACGAACTTACAACTTTTTCCTACAATGCGGAATAAACCTCCCGGGTTATAGGGGGCATTACAGTATAGAAGATTTACCTTATATAAATATTAAATATACCTTACAACGCAACCCCGTTACCTTAAGTACCCTTTGGTTGTTATTGAATTTGCGCACAATTATTATATTAGATTTATCTTTTCTGTCTTACCCTTTCGTTAACTCTCTTTATAGTTCCACTTTTTTTTAACATTTATAGGGGAGACAACGATAAGAAGTGGAACAAAAACATTGCTAGGAATATGGTAGGACCGAGGCCGACCAAAGCTGTCTTCCGGATCGGGTTTTTACTTCGGGGCAGCCATTAGCGCGATGAGATAGATGGCTTTACGTACCCTTAGTTGCTATAGAAGAAGAGAAAAGAATTTACCTGTTTGCATAATATCAGCTGGGTCCGCAGGCGGTGGGCGTCGAACAAAATGGTCTAGGCCATGTTGATGCGGATGTGTCGGGTGTGCAGGGTGCGCTGGGTGCGCGGGATACAACGAAGAACAGCTGCAGCCGCCGTGAGGGTGTCGAGGACACGAAGCATAGTTGTAGCGGAAACTCCCACCAGAGGAAGACGTCGTGGGAACGTACCTGTCAGTTCAATTAACTATAATTAACATTTTTTAAAAGTTGAAGTACTTTTATTGATATAAGAAGGAGCAAACGACGACAGGGCAACAAATGCAGTTTCTGAAAGCAGGCATACACATTGCCAGCCTTTAAGAAAATCTTGTTAACGTCTGCTTAAGCTTGATTTGAAATGAGTATATTCTTATTCTGAAAGTCTCAAAGCAGTATCGGTACTGGTAACTAGTTATACAGAGTTGATGTAAGATGCAAACAAAATTCAGAACACTATACTATTTGGTAAAAGATGCGATGTCTAATTTATTTATAAATATTTAATTAGAAAACCGCATGAACAACGAAGTATTTTTAAAGCTGTCTACTATTTATTATTATATGTTTAATAACATTAGATTGAGGCCGAAGAATTTTACGTAATCTTACAGGGTCAAAGTATGACTAGAAAGACTGTTGGCATATTTACAAACAGAAAATAATAATAAATAAAGGTAACATTCATTTCAGTGTAGTTTGTATTATAAATAAACCACATATTTGCAGAGCAAATGTTCGCTTTCACGTATCTTAAAATAGAGTACTCTTACAATGATGTTTCTTGCGTCCGAATTCTTTTATTTACAATTTCTTCAATAGCTGTACTA
>JANCMC010041502.1:877031-906961 GCA_024363005.1 Charaxes varanes
GAATATTCCGATGGAGAAAATTCATTGCTTGTGGCAAACTCTCCTGTAGGGGTATAATCTGTGGCCCAGTCCGGTTCTGAGGTTAATAGGGACGGGATCGGTGACAGGCGGCCGCACGATGATGCGTTGGAGGAAGCCCTCTGACGGAAGTCCGGAGATAACTGTAAAATGCTGCTACGCAAAAGCGAACAAGCGTCAAAAATAGAATCCATATCTTAAATATCGACGTATAATATGGCCATGAAGATCAATAAAGATAAGACAGTCGGGTAGCATTTGTGCCATGGCCATTGATTTATCGATACTTAAGTAGCAAATAATGAAAATCTTTAGCAGAAATAAAACTGAGCTTGAACCTAGTCGTTTCTAGAATAAATCCTATAACATAAAACGTAATGGGAAGCATGCAAAATGAATGCCTCCATCAAGGCCCGCTAACATGAATGCCAAATGAAGCGATCATCATAACGGGTAAAATGGTCAGAAAGGACGCATTTTATTAATGCAAAGTATGGCAAAAAATTATTTGGTAACAATCGTTACGAACTGCCATTCGAACGAGAACATTGGCGATAAGAAAAGTCCGATTTATCCGAATTACGTTCGTAATTTTGACAGATATACGGCAATAAAATTGTTAAATATTGGCGACTCTCGTCAGCATCCACATAACTCATCATCTAATGGTCGTGAATGATTTAAAACCTTTTATCGTGAAGTAACAGTGTTCCTCTATAACTCATTTTTATTATCGTGGTCAACGCTGTTATATCGATCGGTAGTTTTATTGTTAGGGTGATTCCACTAGCGATATCTTTCAGTTAATATTTATTAAGATCTATGATATTCTACGGTATTTGGACTTATGATATAAGCGTTAAAGATCAAAAATTTTTAAAAGTTAATTCAGTGATCATCCTGTACATTATTGGCGAGATGCCACAAGCGTTAATTTTTTTATGTATAGATATATAGTTAAAAGTGTGATAATAATAAATTGTGTAATAAATGTTAAAGGTGATTTGAAACATAATTAAATTCTTTCACTTCATATTCACTAATATCACGAAAGTCTTTGGCATTTTGTGTAATAGTATTATATGCTAAATATCTATTTCTTAAGTGTTTAATCTAAGACCATCTTTTCCGTTACTGGCGGATTGCCACGTCTCTTTATTTATTTATTATCTGTGGAAATATTGTCTGAAGCATAGACATAGTAAAACTAGAATGCGCATTCGATAAAATTCATGATCCAATATTGGGAAGATATGCAAAAAAAGTTACGGTAGGTATAGTTGTTTCGCCAAACACTGCAAAGCGGAACAAAAATAGCTTTACCTTAGATCAACAGTTATCTCTTTCATAAGCTGCGCAGTCTGGTTTTGCTATGTCTATGATCTAAACTTCTAAAGCAACTAGTCTAGATTCTAAGAAACAATTAGTTCGTAAAATATTTTAAGTCTCTATTCTGATCTACAGCGAACTAATTACGCTAATTAACAAAGTGTTAATACATTACCTGTGTATTGGTGAATCGGGGAACATGTCGAGACTTTCTGATATTGAACTACTGGGACTCGGCGTGGCGTCAGCTGTTATTCCATTCCTCAAGGCATCAGGCTGATAAATAGGATAAAATACTTAATAGTCTATCAATTATTTAAATTATATATTCTTGTATACATTAATGTAATCGTCATTATTGAATGTATAATTGTATATACAAATGTGTTATATAATGACGATTTAATTTCAATTTACATGTTTGTAACGCTCTACTGTGAAGTTAAGAATTTGGGGTTACAACAATTCGCGTGGTAGGTATCAATTTTGAAATGCCAAGCTAGAATCATCAAAGAATACCCACATAAATAAGTTGTGTTTACTTATATTAAAGCAATCATTAATGTGGATAACTATTTTAGACTTATAGCAGATATAGGTTTCGTTCACGTCAGGATTATTAAAAATAACCATCAAGTTTAGTTTCTTGAGGCGAGCTTAATGAAAAGCTCAAAGTCTGGCGAGATATTCAAAGAAATCTTTTCTGTAAGTTCTGACTTGCTCTACGGTACGTCGCACTCACTCCCTTCTGTGGAAATCGCTTTACTACCAACTTAGCCTCTGAGGCAAAAGTTTTTGCCTTTAATCAGATAGTTTTCAGACATTTCTCCTTCGATATAATATTTTTCACTCAATTTTTTAATATCTATCCAACCTTAACTGGAATAACGAATAACTTCTCACCTTTTCCTGATATAAAATTTTGAAACTGTATTTTACAAATGGCTGGGTTCTCAAAGTAGCGATATTTTGTATTTGGATTGGATTTTGTCTAACATTTTTATATTAAAACCTGGCAGACGTTACCTTGCCCAAATTTTGGATCCTCTGTTATTTAACCCGTCGACCAATCTCTTTTAACTCTTTTCCATAAAACGTGACACTAGCCGTATGTTCTATCAAATAATAATTTTGCGTGACCCATCGGTCAAAAAGTCTAGCACGAGTGTCATCTATTTGAAGTAAGTACGTATTCTGAAATAGCGAACAAATCTGTTTTTTTTTTAGTTTAATCTAGAATTAGTTTATTTATTATGTATATAGTTTTTCTTCTTATTATTTAAATTTAAGTGCATTGTAAATATTATTGAAATATTTAGATTTATGAATGTAAATAAAGGGATAAAATATTGCTAAATATAATATAAGTATGTAAACAATAAGCAGTAAGAAATTAAAGTTTTTTTTTTGGAACCTGTTTGTTCAAAATAACATAACTAAATCATTTTAATATAAGCTAGACTTAAACTCTCTATAGTCTGTTTTAAAGAAACAGAATTTAAATTCATCCAGCAGTTTTCAAGTTTTAGCGAGACTATCAATATAAATAATTACTTCCCTTTCTAAAAGTTTTTGACTAAATAAATACAAGAACACTTAACTGGCAGATTTTGTTAGTGCCTTTGTGATACCGTTATTCTCAAGGATTTTTATCTGTTATGTATCCAAATTCAAATTAAAATATCTTTCTTATTTGACTCAGTCTCTCGAAGAGATTTACCAGTAATAATGTGACTAAAAACAAATTTTAAAATTATTTAAGTGATAAAAAAAGCAACAGATTTTTCTGTTTTATCTAAATTTTCATATTTCACAACATTGTTTGAGATTTATTTTGGGGTTTAATGTTAAAAAGGCTGGGAACGACTGTCCAATACCACAGTGGCCTGCAACGATCCCCTGTTCGCCAAATATAAAGGAAAGCCTGCTGTGATGGCGTGCAATTGCCAAATATGGCCGACAATGGCGTTGTTGTTGGTTTTCGAGCACAGATCAAAGGGATCCTCGTGCAGCATGTGTTTACATGACCGACGTGCTTATATAACGGCCTAAGACTAGATTTGTAATCAAGAACCAAATGATTATGTACCCAATATCTACCACAGTACGTTTCAAATTTAACCACGCTTGTCACAGTTTGTCAATCAATTTATCACAGCATTGTTTGTTGTATCGTAAATTAACTGATAGTCGAATTTAATAAACGTCTATGGTCAAATATTGTGTAGGGGAAATTTAGTTGTTTTAGTGGACTGTATAAGTGGTGAAAGGTCGCTGGTGAGGCGCGAACGAAATAGTAGAAAATTTATTTAAAAGTAGATTTTATTATAATTTATTTTTAATGAATATTTTATTATTATTATTAATATTATAATCAAATTAGAAATCTTAATACGTATAAATTAGGCGTCGCGTTGATTGTCCGCGATGTACTCCCTAAACTGCTTGATCGGTTTTGATAAAATTTGCACACAGTGTGCAGTTGGATCCAACTCGAAAGATGGGATAGGTTACATCGCAATCTATCATGTTTACGGCAATTTACAATTTTAATAAATACGTGATTTTTGTTTTCTGTAAAAAAAAAATTGTTTTAAATTTAATAGAATTAAATAATATATTATTTCTAAGCACGCGTAACATATACATATATATACTTGTAGTCGTACACACTTTTGTTTATAGAATATGGTATGTCCATAGGTTTGGTATTTTTTATGTTAGTTTAAGTGGTCATATTCTCTTTGTGTGTAATAAATAAAAAAAAAATGCTGTCACGTCAAGTGATGCTTCGCTTGCGTGAGTTAGTTTTTGTACTGCGGTCGTCGTCACCCGTACAGCGCCATCTAGTTTGCTTTGACGTAACCTTTTCCACTCGACATCATTGCCATCTTGTTATGTAGCGGCCGTTACGGTATTTTTGTCGCGTTTCGTTCGATATGTAACACTTTCCGATGGCCTTAACTCCACTATTATGCTAACTATTAAGCCTTCTGGTCGTGCAGATGTCCACGGGCGTCAGTGGGCATCAGCTGCCTGCTGCCTGCTCGTTTGCCCCTTGTAAAATAAAATAAAAAATTACAGTCACAAATAGAAACTAGCCACTGAAATGTATGCACGTTAATAATTTGCTAATAAACGTGGATGACCCGTTATTGATTTTAAACACGTTGTTTCACAGCATCGCCGTATACGATTTGGGGGGCGGCACCTTTGACATATCCGTGCTGGAGATACAGAAGGGGGTGTTCGAGGTGAAATCGACCAACGGCGACACGCTGCTGGGCGGTGAAGACTTCGACAATGTTATCGTCAACTTTTTGGTGGACGAGTTCAAGAGAGATGTGAGTATCTGGGGCCACGGTAGTGACCCCCACGACGAGGAATGCGAAGCTCGAGGCCACTACGTTACCACTTTTGTCGAAACGACGTGTTTTGTTACTTGGTTCTTGTCTATAACTCAATAGTAACGAAAAGTAACTAATATGGCCATGTGAAATCGAATCGAATTCCTGTATAAGTGAGAACGATTCAGAGGTGTCGGTAACGGTGACTCCAGTCAATGTCGGAAGTAGATGAAGTCTATTTCTATGTTATATTACTTGTGATAGTTTTTTTATTTGGTTGTTACTGCATTTAATTTATGTTTTGTAAATATCTATGACTGGATAATTTGTACTGAATTGATTTAAATGAATTCAATTCAATTAATTTACCTCCGATGAATAACTATAGTCGAGCAAAGCTTCCGTTCGCCTCGTCCGATCACACTATTCGTAACGCTCTCGGCTCGCATTCGCCAGCTGAATCCCAAGGCAAGCGTGCTTAAAGAAGTTTTGCTTTAATATTAGTGTAGATGTAGATAAGAATGTTCTTTTTGCAGCAAGGACTCGACATCCGCAAGGACGCGATGGCCATGCAGCGCCTGAAGGAGGCAGCCGAGAAGGCCAAAATCGAGCTGAGCGGCTCCCTGCAGACGGACATCAACCTGCCGTACCTCACCATGGACGCCTCCGGGCCCAAGCACATGAATTTGAAGGTAAACAAACATATACAGGACTATATGACACGTACGGTATGTTACGACACGAAATTTCAAGTACACGTTTGTAAATTAAAGTCTACCGAACAAAAACCTCATAGAAAGCACTATCCTATCTAACTCAGTGGATTAATGTCACTGAGTGAGATTTTGGGGGTTCCTGGGATGACTTCAGACAGCAGTTAGTCATCATAACTCGCCCCTCAGCCACATCCTCTGCAATTTAAGCGGGCCCTGTTACTAGACCGCTATAATGTTTGGTGTATGAATAGTAATAATAAATAAATACGGACTATATGACACACAGACGTCTGTTCCTAAGGTAGACAACTTAATGCCTGTGTTATAGGTAACAGACGTGTGTTATACGCAAATATTAAATAATACACCCAGACTCGAGGCGGGAATCGAACCCACGACCCACGGAACGGAAGTCAGGGTCACTGCCCACTGCGCCAACGGGTTAGTCAAGGGTATGCCCACACTAATAATTAAATTTTGAATACCTACAAAGAGTGGCCAACGAGTTTCTTGCTGATTCTTCTCGTGCCTCGACTCTTCAGAGTCAGTGGTAGTTTTTGAAATATTTGACGATTCAATGTAAAATATCATTTGAATTTAATACTAAATGTGTGTTTGATATAGATAAAAGCACTTGCTTACATTATGATATTTGAGCCTACCAAAGCTTGAATATACATCAGCAGTGCAAAAATGAATACAAGTGAAACCTCCTGTCTTAGGGTCCGTACAAAGACAGGTCAAAATTACTTTGTAACATGTTATTTTTATGCATGAGAAACTAAACTACTTTGCTTTAATCCGCGAATGATCCGCGATGCATTCGCGGATTAAACCAAAGTAGTTTAGTTTCTCATGCATGTCATGGATTTCCGCAAAGTAACGCCTGATTCTATCGAAAGAGAGCGTTTGTTATTTCAGGAGATCTTTGCTGTATACAGTTAAGTATTAAAAATATTTTATTGAAAACATTGAGTATTTAAGTAAAATATTTTTTTAAAAATTTCACGTTTTAAATAAAGGAGACAGTCAATACGAGAGATAATACGTGTAGATTACTCGATATCTTTAAAGACTGTAATTAAGTATGTAAGTGTTTAGTAAATGTATAGTCGACCAAGAAAGTGCTTTACCATTTTGGATGACGGATACTTCTTCAAGAAAATTATTATTAACGAACTAGCGGACCCGGCAGACTATTTTCTGCCTCTTATTATTTACTTCTATTATCCTATATCATCCCCGTACCCTTTGCCGTTCCCGTTACCGTCCCCGTCCCCATATAAGTTCAAATTGACTCTACATTTTAGATATAAAACGTTTGGATGGGAAAAAGAAAAGGGCTGTTTTTAGGGTTTTCCCGGCAATTATTCGATTTTTTCTCCTTGGACTTCAACGAACATTTAAAAAAAGAATTGCTTAAATTGGTCCAGGCGTTGTTAAGTTATGCGCTTACTTTTTATATATAGATAGTTTATTTATATATATATAGATTGACGTGCAAACGACATTCAACCTTAGCGTGGCAAACTTTTCTTGCTCGACTACATTAGAAAAACCTTAGAATAGATCTTTTTGAAGGGCTAAACATGCAATCGGTTCACCTGATCATACGTGACTACTGACACCACTTAACAATTCCCTAACAACCAATCCAATAACGTCTCTCTTTAGATAAATAAAATTAATTACGACACACGGTATCCATTAAATTTTTATATATATGTGCCAAAAAGACTGAAAAGTCCTAAAAACTTCACGAATAATTTCTCGCCACTGACAGAAGACCCAACGAGCGCGAGAGTGGAGTTAGCGCGAAGCTGTTTTTGTTTCCCCAACATCCACGTTCCGATCACCGAGAATCCTCTGTCTGGATCTGATTTACCATGGCCAAATCTGGAAGTCTTTCAGTAGACATCGGTCCTAAGTCAGCCGAAGTAAAGACAACTTAATCAAGTAGAAGCTTCTTGGATGACTCTAGCTTAGAGTGTTTGTGTGGTGTGGTCTCCCAGCGCATTGAGTACTTTGGATTGTGTCCCTCTTGTACGCGAGAGGATTGGATGTAGGCTACGAACGTGCTGTCCATGTAGCCGAGTTTTGGGACGGGATCATATTGCTCTAAACATGAACGCGTCATATCGCGCGGCTCAGAGAGAGGTGGCGACTGGTGTACTGAGAAGAGAAGAAAGAAGGCGCCAACTAGACTAGTGTCCACAACCAGAAGATTCTGGGAAATCTTAGGTCAATACCTAGAAGAAACTCAGGCAATCCTGAGTTTCTTCTTTTGCAACTTACAACTACAGTAAATAAATGGAATTGAAGACATCCATCTCATATTTTTGTATATTATACCAAGCCTTTTTTCACTTGTTTTTTGGAGGCACGTGAATTCTTTAAAGTTTTGTCTAACTGTGATTGTTGTTAGCCCCTTGCCACCTACAGATGCATTCTGAGAATGCAAATGTTTGTAGTGATAGAACAAAAAAAATTCTATAAACAATTAAATACATTTGTAAACGCTATTTTGTGATAGTGTTGGTATCAGCAGTAATAATTGTGTAAATTTAGTTAACAAACAAGTATAACTTGTATCAAGTAAACAGGGTTTTGCGCACTCATTTAATTTTAAAATTCTTGAATATTTTTTAAGTAAAATTCAGTTTTTTGATATTTTCGCAATTTCTTTAGGGGCACATCGTGCTCCACGTACCCCCACTGAAACAGCCCTGTTTGTAAATATTTTTTTTACAATTAAAATTCATAATTTTTTTATATATTAATTGATATATGAAATATATTGTAAGAACATTTCCCAAATGTTTCCAATTTCATATAAAATAATGGACCGATGTAAAAGCGTTTTCACTTTCGTCACACTTGCATCTGTAATTATATTTCAGATATAAAACAAACATTATATAAATCTGCAAGCGTCGAAATGAAAATAAACGAACTCGAGTCCGCCGTAGGTACCCTCAGGTGAAAAACCCATGCAGCTAAGTACATAATTAACATGTAAGCGTGCCAGCCCTCGTAATCAGAGCTGAGACAAAGCGGCGGCCATCTTGGGTCCCTCCCTCCCAGTGGTGGGGAACTGCGCACGCCGCCCGAAGGCTGTATGCATTGCCATAACGATATGATTGTGCTCTGATTTGCTAGATTCGTTTATATGTATATACGGCAAGAGTTTCACAATGGGCGAAAGCCTCCGCCATTGTTTTTTTTAATTTGTTTTGTGATTTTTTTGTGTGCGTACTGTATAGTTTATATATGAATAGAGGAAGACAATGTAGTACCTTTTACAGCTATTTGGCTACAATTTTTTTCTTTGTTTAGTGACCATCGCCGAGCTTTTTTTGTTATCAAAAATTTCGGGATTATTTATTTTTTATCAAAGGTAAAATAATGATCACTAATAGAGTTTATATTAAAAATTAATGATTATTTATTAAACTTTTTTATTGTCATTGGTTATAGGGGTTAACCACCAGCAAGTTGATTTCCTACTATATAAAAAAAATTGTAGCGCAGTAATTTGAGTCATAATTTTTTTCGCATTGTATTGTCGCACCCACTCCTAATACAAGTTTTTACTTTAAGCTTAGTAGGAGGCGGTAAAGGGAATATTAGACATACCTAAAAAGTATTCCTAATATTCTTTAAAAAAAAACATACCAATGACTAATAATGTTCGATGATTAAATATTTGTATTACAAACACAGAAAGTTAGGAGTCGTGAACAAATTCATATTACGGGGATCATAGCGAAAGTTGCAAACACGCCCTGAAGAAAATCATAGATGCCGTCGGTAATCTGTCGAACTCGTTATCTGATGAAGTATTTCAAGTCCCCAAAAAGATAAACTATCTAATGATTTAATACAAGCAACTAGATTAATGAATACAGTGGCCTTAAGAAACTCTGCACACATTTTGTACGTCCCAATACTTAAGTTCGCAACAACCAGCCAAACGATCAGTGGAGCTTCGACAAAGGTGCGGTCAACATGTCTCGTGTAATATTTAGTAATCTCTTGTTCCTAATTCTTATTTACAATGTGAATTCGTCTAATATCCTGGGCCTGTTTGCCTATACGGGGAAAAGTCACCACTTGGTTTTCGAACCTCTCTTAAGGAAGCTCGCCGAAAGAGGACATAACGTTACAGTGGCATCGTTCTTTCCTATGGAACATCCGCCACCAAACTATAAGGACATAAGTTTCATAGGCCTCTCTGAAATCCGGCTAGAATCTTTCGATTTGGGTATGTTTGAAAGTCGAGGCATTTTAGACAGGATCCCGAGAATAGGGGACGCTGTGAAGCAAGTGACGCAACTCAAACAGTTTGCAGTGACATCGCTGTACGTGTGTGAACAATTGATAAATAATCGACCGTTAACAGATGCTTTGAAGCTTAATTATGAACTGGTGTTGGTGGAAAACTTTATGAGTGATTGCATGTTGGGTCTCCTCCATGTTCACGGGATTACGGCCCCTGTGGTTGCTTTGTTATCAGGAACGCCCATGCCTTGGACGATGGCCCGTGTTGGAGCTGACGATAACCCGTCATACGTTCCATTGATAACATCCGCTAGCACTTCACGAATGCCGTTCATCGAAAGACTGGAGAATACTATAATAAACGTTGTTATAAAAGAATGGCATTACAATGAGGTTTTGGTGAAGGAAAGGAGAATTATCGAGAAGAAATTCGGTTCCATTCCAGACCTGTATGATTTGGGGAAGAACGTATCTACGATCCTTTTGAATGCCTTCCATGTGGTCAACGGAGTGAAGCCATTCGTACCCGGGTTGGTGGAAGTCGGAGGAATGCACATAGTTCCAGAAAGAAAACCTATACCGAAGGTAAACTAATTATTATTTTCCTTATTATATTGAATGAATGAATGAATAATTTATTCACAACCCAGTCAGATCATACCATTTCTGAGTAATTACAAAAGACCGTAATCTAATGTTAGTACAAAATAAAAATTAAAAACTCAAAAAAAAATCCATACCACGTAAATTGTTGCAACCCTAAATTCCCAACTTCACAGTAGAGCATTAAAAACATGTAAATTGAAATAATAACCACATTTTATAACAAATTGTGTATACAATTGTATATTCAATAATGACGATTACGTTATTGTATAAAATAATACATCAAAAAGTGACTGTTATGTTACAATTTAATTATTTGTAACGCTCTACTGTAAAACTGGGGATTTTGGATTACAACAACTTACGTGGGAGGTATCGATTCGAAACTGCTCTCTTCTTTATCCAAGAAAAGAACACCTGGAGTGTCGTAAATGTGACAAACTTTGATATGTACGAAGGGAGGAGTTAAAAAATCTTTATTTTCGTGTGATATAATCTACGGATGCCGCAATTGAATTTGTAAAAACAAGTATTACGTTTAGTTAAACGCGTAAAGAGGATATAAGGCATACGTAATAACAGGCCTCAAGTATCTATTTTTTTTTATAACCTCAAATATACCTAATGCCTATCTTTGAAGTTATTTAACAATACGTTTATAGCATATCAGAAACGGAACCATTCTAGGGGGGCATTAAAGTAGAATCAAGTAACATTGTTACTATACTACCTGAAGAATTTTGGTATAGAGATAAATTGCACCTTGGAGAAGAATATAGGATACTTTTGTCGCAAAAATAAAAATTGAAAGGTGCGAAGTAGTGGTTAAAAGTTTGTATGAAAATTGAGGAAAACAAAACCGAAGTCGCGAGTTGAAGCTAGTCATTTCATTAGTACTAAGCGTGCGTGGAGAAACACGCATACGCTAGTAATTTCATAGGTATTAAGTATGGGTATTTTTGCATGCATATTTATAGACAATTGTGTCATAAAAAAGCCACAACCGCGTGTGAAAAATGCTTAGTGGAATTGCATTATATATTTTTTTAGTTTCCGATATGTATTATTCCATTTATATTTTCCGTCTTGCCTCTTTTCCTTATGGTTTACAAGTTTTAAAAATTAACTACGTATGAATTTAAATGTCTGCCATGTTTTACTATATTAAAATAGATACATATATGTTCGGAAATATGCTCGATGTTATTAAACTCAGCTATTCGAATTGTCGACATTGAATGTATTTGTTGGAATCTCTGTCCCACGACTTGATTCGCGCGTCCACCGCGAGGTGGCGCTAAGCGCCCGCGCCGGTATAGCAGTCAAGAAGTAGTATGTGAATAACAAAATGTGATGTCTTCTGAAAATCGGCGTTGGAAGTTTGAAGATATTCTCACATACAAATCATTGCTCAGAAATAATGCCCTTCTGAGTTTTTCACACTATATAATATTTATTGCATAGCTTCAAATAAATTATGTTTAATATTATTGTAAGGAAAGATAGATAAAGTAAAATATAATATTACTTTACAATACACAAATAGATACATTATTGCTTAAATGTGTACTTATTCCATTATTTTTCCATATTCACAGCAAGTACGTAAATGTCCCATTAGAAAATTGTTCATTAATAACGAACGGTGAGGTCGCCACAGTTGATTTCACCGTTCACTGAACACAGAATTGGGCGCTTCCAGTAATCGTGTTATAGTTGATTCTCATAAGCTTTGAAATTACAGCCGTGTTTTAACCGATTCGAAAATCGAGAACTCTCTTGAGTCTCCTCTCTCACTCTTTAGTGTTTAATATTGATTTTATTCACATCTATAATACTAAATAAATACTGCTCGAATTTAAATAGTAAGTTTATTTTTTTTAAATAAACTATTTATTTATTTTATTTATATTCTTACATAAATTTATACAAAACCAATATTTAACTTATTTTATTTGTTGAGTACATTTTTATTTCTTTGTTTGTTAGTTATTTTTTTAACAGAATAAAGTAACTTTAGGTTTGATATAAAATACGAGCATTGTACTTTTATAAAAATGACTTTAAATAATGAATATTTTTTTTAAATAAACTAATTATAAATAGAATAAACAACCTTTGGAATTTAAATAATATATGTTTGTAAAAGCGCTATATTTTAAACTTATAAAAATTCCACAACGTGAATAAGCTTTTAATGAAAATAAAACGTCATGGACCAAAAGTAGTGCTGTTTATATTTTGGTCGCCGTAGAGCAATCAAGGTGTACTCTATTTCATTTTCATGTTCATGTCACGTATGAGAAAATTTCAAAAACCGCGGGAAGTACAACGATGAAACCTGGCAATGAGTGGGCTTATAGTTAGGAAACATCCACTAATAACGGAATTTTCTATTGGGCCAAATTAGGGAGGCCTAAGGGCTCCCCCAATTTTAATCATACGCGGATGAATTCGCAGGCAATTGCTAGTAATTTTATATATTTCCATATATATGGAAGCGAGGTTTCTATAAAGCCTTTTCAATGCCCTCAAAGGATTCACGATATCACAATACCACTCATACAAAAATAACATCATTGTGTCTACTCAGTTAACCGAAAAGTTGAATTCAGCGACACTAAAGGATTATTGAAAACAAGTCAAAAGTAAATTTTATAATTAAACGACATTGTTGCACATAGTTTTGTACAAAATCTCATTCATTTTATGCCTTTACATGACTGCTTTATTGTGTGCCGATTGAATTTTGACATCTGCAACACCAAAAGGCTCGGAGATGCGTTACCAGCCTTTAAAAAGGGATTTCGGCCACCGGGAACTCTCACAATCCAAACGAAATGGTGCAACAATACCAACACTTGACATTGTCATTGACAGCGGCATTGCTGCCACTTCACGCCTATCGTATGCGGAAAAGAGGAACTGGTGCACGGCCACGCTGGCCAATTCAGTTACAGACCAAAAGGACTATAAATGTTACAGGTTTCAAATTATTCCGATTTGTCCCCTACTACTTCTTGTCGATTGTGAATTGTTAGTCAAACAAATAATGATAAATAATAAATACCTACAGGATTATATGACACACGGACGTTGGCTCCTAAGTACAACTTAATGCCTGTGTTATGAGTAACAGACGTCTGTTATACATAAATATTTTTTTAATATATAAATACATACATATAGATAATACACCCAGACGTAAAGCTGGAATCGAACCTACGACTCCCGGAGTGGAAGGCAGGGTAGTGACCCTTTTACCTTTTTACCTTCCCCAGTGGGTAGTGGCCCACTGCGCCAATGAGCTAGTCAAGTCAAGTTAGTTGTAGTTGCCTTTAAGATTTCATTTAAAATACGTATTCAATATATAATGTTTTACCGCTAGCTAAATATGTTAATATAAACTTATAAAGGATTAAATTTAAAGATTTTTCCTTACACCACTTATGACTAAACACTAAGCAAGGAATGAATGTGACTTAATAGACCGTAAAGATTTGGCGACTCTTAAAGCAACGTCTAAATCTATTAATTTTGATTTAAGACTAAGCTTCTCTGTGAAAATCCTTATAAAAGTTAACGTGGTCTATACCGAGATATTCAATTTTCTTGTAAAAGTTTCAACCTGAAAGAAGTTTCAGTACAAGCCAATAACCATAACTTTTGTTCTACAACTACGAAATTGGTTTAGAATTCTATTATGCTAAGTAATAAAACACAACTTTCAATGTTAATATCTTTCGATATTAATGTATCCTTTACATGGACGACTGGATTGGGTTATCAACAACCTTAATATTTGCAAAATATTTTCCAAAGAGGCAAATGATCACAGGGCCTAACACGAACTTTTCGATGATCATGAAAAACTAAACTACTTTGCTTTAATCCGCGAATGAATACGAGGAAAAATCAGTGTAATGCTGCAACCCGAAAGCTACACCACCGAATCCGCCACCAAAGCACAGCACTACACTGACTTTCTGATGTGCCAATTATTTGTTTGTATTTAATTAATTAATCGCTCAACCATTTACGTAGGCCCAATGTAATTTAACACACACTGCTTTTGACTTTGTGGTAAGTGAATTAAAATATGTAATATTGTATTTTGTTTCTTATTAATACTATCCCATTGACAAAAGAAAATACAATTGGATTGTTTTAGTTTACTTTAACCTGTTTTTGCTGTAACTAACTTTGTAAAGTTGGGCAAAATAGCAATAAGATAAATGTTACAAAGAGGTTATTTTTGTTTTTGGATAGAATATATATATAACAAAAAAACGTGAAGACTATTTTTTAATTCGTTATAAGTAGTGGGCTTTAAGGCTATTTAGTTATTAGAAAACTTTTGCAATATATACCTTAAAAAGGGCTACAGGGAATGCATTTTGTATGAACGGTTTCTAGAAATTAAGTAATAAAGGATACACCAGAATAACAAATAACATATATCTTGAAATAAATTAGAATTAAACGTTAAAATAAAAGTATTTCTCCAGATATATAAATATACGCATCTCTCCAGATATATAAATATACTTACATATATTTAAATCTACCGTAATATCAGAGCAACTGTAGCGGTTTTAAAAATACAAACTGGCTTCTAAATTCAACTGCAATATTTAACGCCAACACACAATGTGGAAAACATACTGGTGTGAACAATTTCGCATATCGTCGAACCACCTCCACGGCTCGGCGTCGGGCGTAGTGAGAGGTGTGGGATACTGTACAGACAATGTATCAGGGCAAATCGGTTAGAAACAATGCACAATCTTTGCAAATTCGTAGTTGTGGATTTTACCAGAGTTATGACTGATTAATAATAATTTTGGTTATTTACTTTTGAAGTGATAACTTCTTATGGGAGGGTAAACCGCTTCGTTAAGTAACGTTAATGGCGCCAGTCTGTCTAGCTTCCCTTTCTCTCACGCATACGGCAGCGGTAGGCAGGCTGTTTTCCACTCAATTTAACCCACAGGATAGAGAAAGAGAGAGAGAGAGAGAGAGAGGAGCCAGCGTGAAGCCAGCGCTGTGGCGCTAGGCGTATTTCAGACAGTCGCTTTCCACTCTCCCTTGTTTTTCAGTGTTTAGTGTCCGATAAACATATACTGTTTAAGTAATCAATTCTGTCGGGCGTGCCGAAACGCACGCGTATAAAGTATATTTTTAGACAAAAAATTCAAGTATTAAAAAGATACAAAAGCTTGTCCTTATCGCTAGTAGATTGCGTTTGGCTTAATTTGTAAATATTTTTTTTTTTAATGTAAATAGGTACAAAAAGAGTATATTAAATTAAAATTTAGATCCGAGCATAACAGGTAAAGGTACTACAATTACAATAAAACTTAATTTAAGTTGCTTAAAAACTAAGACTTTTTTTAATACTAATTTATAATATAATAGGTAAATAAGGTGATACGTATTTAATTACCATAATTGTGATATGGGTGGCCTGACATTCAGAAGCCCCGATCTAGCTGGGCTTTTGTTGTACCCGCACCTAATATAAGCTTTGCGCTTAGTAGAAAGGGGATTAGTAATCTTTAAAAAATAATAGAAAAAGATAACCTATGGTTTTATTATTAGGGTATTGGATTAAAAAAAAAAACTCATCTTGTTTTTTCCATGAATCCGAAAACAAAAAATCGCATAAATATAAATAAAATTATGAGATTTGATCAGTCCCATAATTATTAACGTATCATCATGACACGTTTCTATATTTTAATAATGTTTTGAGAAACATATCGAAAAAGGACTTCATTTAAAAAGAAAGCATCTTTTGTATCGAATTTCCGGTTGCTAATTTCTTTTTATGATGTTAAATTAATTCTACATGAATATTTTTATTATTAGTGAATAATAAAAAACTTTTATCAATATACAATAGGAAAAAAATTGGCAATTTGATTTTAGTCCATATCCATCCATAGGGCGAACGGAGCGGCCGCTCCAGGCGCCGTCTCAGTGGGCGCCCCAGTTAGGGGCGACTCTTAATAATTGATTATTTTAAATATATTTTATATTAAAAATATAAACAAGTAAGGGGGCGCCATAATTGGATCTCGCTACATTCAAAAAATTATCTCAGGCCGGCACTGATCTGATGAATTCTATCGAATTATTTGAGCAGTTTTCATAATGAAGTGGAAGAAATCTTAAGTATGAAGGCTCGAACCAAAGAATGAATTCAAGAGTTAGTGCTTTCCAAATAAAGTCAGTTAATAACAAAGCCCATTTTAGTCGTGTTGAACCATGTCACATTTTATTGAACCGAATTAGCGCTTTATTACTTAAAATGTACCTTCATAAAGACTTAAAAAGAACTCCATCATTGATTACCAACGCTACTACTTCATCCACATTCACTAATGTACATTTATTTGTGCTAGAATTTGGGATCCTTTTTAATTTTATAACAGTACGAATTATGTACTATAACAGTGCAGATTTGTTTTTTCTATAATTTTTATTACACTCATGATTAAATGTTAAATGATCGTAGTTTTGGTACATCATCTTTCCCAAATAAAAGACAAATTAGAATTTTCACCAGTGCTTAAGTGCTCTATCAATTAGTTTAATGCAACATATTGCTATGGTATAAATCTTTCATTATTGAAAATAATAATATAGGTTTTATCTGGCTTCTTGTCTTACATTGGAAGACCGCATCGAGACAATTTGATATCCGAACGAGTATTTTTCTCCCAGCATTGTTTAGTAGTAAATACGTCGCTGACTCTTCTGTACGTTTGTAATGCGGATACTGAGCGACGGCAGGTGTATCGGCGTTAGCCCGCGTGGGCCCCCACTGCCGTCTGGTAATTTAAGACTATATATGTAATAAAATAAAATGTCACTTATTCCCCGTATTATATAAATAATCTATCATTTTATCAACAATAAAGCAGAATTATACAAATTGTCTTGAAAAAATAAATAATCGTAACTATAAAATTTACTACAATTTGGTGAATGACTTTCTTCTCGTAAATTTCAATGATTCAAATCGAGTAATATTTTTGTATAATAGAGAAAAGTTCAATTTCATGAGTTTCTCATGATAGCACGTATTATCTATGTACAGTCTGTGACACTATTTAAAAACATGCTATTATTGAGATCAAAAAATGAAGCATCTTAATGGTATATATTCAAGCGCGGTATCTTTAATAATTTTAAATAAAGAGTAAATACCTTCAAAATAGCTTAGAAAGAGTCTAGAAAAATTTGAATTCGCCTTTGACATTTATGACTAGTAATTTTAGATTATTTACATGATATGTTGTAGTTTCGACACTTATGCAAATCGCCCCCGACCTTTAAGAGCCAACTAGCCACACGAGTATAACCGACTGCGCCAGACGAGGGAGGGTGTTGCCGACGCGGGCCTCGCGTATTAGTAACAAAGGCCTTTGTAAAAATACGTATTTCGAAAGATGTAAAGAGGTAACGATATTGTTAAACAAATCCCATAACTATTTTTATGTACATAAATTAGATAAATTGTCATAATATGTGCAATGCCGAGTGGGAACAAAAAATTGTATTTGTTTTGTTTTGTTAGTTTTTCCTTTATGTCTAAAGTTATAGTATATGGAAAGTAAAGATTGTCGAAGATACATCACAGCTTTGTGCGGAGCGACGTGCTGAGACGGGAATTGTAGGCGTGGCTAAAACGTACTAAAAATAAAAGGAGGGACGTCTTAATTACATTTTCAAAATGTCTACCCAAATTTGGTTTAAATCAGCTCAAAGAACCAGTTCGGAAATAATAATAATCAGCATATCAACAGAACAACGCAATAGGCATCGCTGTGCCTATTTGTCAATAGTGTATTTACACATACATTCATGCCACACTATAGAAGAGCGTTTGTTATTTAATGTGCCACCGGTATAAGGTCGTTTTTTATTCAGGTGAAATGACGGAGAATTTTGTCGACATAATAACAGTAAGAGAAGGAACTGAGGTTATTCCCCTAGATAAAAAGAAAAATAATAAGGGACAAAGTATGTGAAAAAATAAATATTTTGTGGTAAATTCCGTGTTTTTTAAAATCTTTTACCTGAGTAAAAAACTTAGTATAAAAAATGTCCCACGACCGGTATGAGTGAGTCATGACATCGAAGAATTGGAACTTATATTGTTTTGGTTAAATTTAACGCCCACTTTCTTACGCCCGGTTCCATATCACACCGATTGGTATCCGTTTCACAAACACTTAGTTTCCTAAATTTGTTTTTAATTATTAAAGATTTCTCTACCTCTCGTTCGTACTCAATAAGTTATACTGCTCGTTGAATAGGTGAATATTTCAGACTCCATTCGAGATGGGTCCCTTTCTTCCTCTTACAATTTAACATTTTGAATGATTTTATATTTTATCTAATGAAATCATTTTAACGGTTCGTGAATGGAATCTCCTCGTGTATAGGAACCGAGCAGTATCAAGTATTTTAAAGCGCATGTGCGGGGCAACACCGATGTACAGGACACTATTATTAATTTTTACTTTACTCATAAAAAATAGCTCAAAATTACATGCTTTGGTTCTTACATACATTGAATTTTTATTTTAAAGTTTGTTTGACGATTCCAATCAACTTAAAATGGACTAAATGTTAAAGTTTAATGAGCAAAATATATGAATTGTATTAAAAAGTATATACTACTGGTAGATAGAAAGATGGCTTATTAGTTATTACTGTTATGAATCTGCTTTCAATCGCTGCTCACAAAAAATGTTATAGAAAAAGAGTCTTTTTCTTAAATCTCAATAACAAAAATGTTTATATACAAATTTGAAATTTTTCTTAGTTATTTCAATAATTGGAAGATGGATATTTTTTTCACCACGATTTTAGCACTAAAATAAGTTACCAGTGGAGAACTCGTAAACTGGCGATGCTGTTTGGATAATTCGATACATATTATTAGCTAATAAAAATTTATCGATCTTAAATTTAATTTTCAATTCCTAAAAGCAATTTACTGTAATTAGGTTATTTAAATGTCTATTTTCTACGACATATAATTCTAAATCGTACAATATTTATGTACGCCATCTATCGAGTCCCTTTTCGTATTCTGAAGTATTTCGCCCTGAAAATTTTATTTCGATTGAATCCCAGATAAATTAGTGATTTTGAAAAAAGTCTAAAAATCAATGAAATTAGTCAACTTAATATTGCTTAATCTTGTATTGTACGTATACGTCTCTATTCTTAATAATATGAATTCTTGATATTAATCCAGGAACCAGCAACAGAATGTATTTAAGAAATAAACCTGGCAAGAACAATAAAGTATATCCACTATTAAATCGACGACGAGTCTATGCTCTATGGCCCATACTAGCACTGTTAACTGTATCGTTGTGACCCTATAATAAAACACTTATGGTGCCATAGACTATGAAAAAAATGAAAACTGTAAAAGAGCATGGCAGGTGACATGACAAAAAAAAAAGAAAAAACCATACTTAGTCTTCACGCGCGTTTATTTTTTTAATGTATACATACAAATAGTTTCTCAAAAAACTTTTAACTAAACTTTTGCTGTTTTGTTTAGTTTCTTTACTTAATTCAGTGAATCAAATTGGATGAAGATGAATTAACGTATAATTTAGACCACAGTTTAAAAAGTTATGGAATATTTGTTGCCTTCAAAATCTCGACATATGTGTATATAACAAGCTTAGGACAATTTTTTTTTGTTTTATATCAAACACGTGGTCTAGACGTAGAAAAAGTATTGTATGCAACGGTGTACAACCAGGACAAAAACGGCTCGTGACGTCTCTCTTTGCCAGCCAAGGCTCGCATTGCAACTAACGCCACTTGCCTTTTTTGAACTCTCTTAAACAACTGTTGCATAAAATACTATAAGTTGTTTTTGTATAAAAAAAGTATTTCGTGATATACATTTCTATTTCTACATAACTTAACCCATCTAGTACCTAGGTCCACTTGAACTGCAGAAGATGTGGTTGTTAGGCGATTTAAGATGACCGACTGCCGTCTGACGATATCCCCGGAATCCCCACGATCTCTACAATTTCACGACTAATATCACTCAGGTGCTTAAACGGGGCCTTACGCGCATTCCAAAGCACGGAGGAGGTTGAATATTTGAAAAATCTGTGTTATAATGGGTCACCCATCTATCACTCGGCCACGGTAAGAACAGCTTAACCTAGTGATCGATTTAAGCGTCGGCAACTGAAGACCTTTCTTTTAAAGACAAAATCTAAAAATACGTCTAACTTAGAAAGCAACCATCACGTACTATTTGTTCACGTTCATTTGACTCAGGGACTTTTATAGAAAAAAACATTTCCGTAAGATATCTCTAAGGCAAATAATGAACTAAGGGTATTTCCTACGTGTTTTAATACTCTAAGTTGGGGTTTATAAAGAAAATACATCATCTTTCACTGGTTGTTTATATAGTTTAGTATTAGTAAATTAGTATTAGCATTAGCATTAGTATTAACATCAGCATTAGTATTAGTATTAGCATTAGCATTAGCATTGGTATTAGCATTAGCATTAGGATTGGTATTAGTATTATTAGTATTAGTATTGATATTATTATAAGTAGTAATATTTATTAGTATCAAGGCCTGAGCTTTATTTTAAGGTCTATTGTTTTCATTTTATTCTTTCTTTTAAGAATTTTCGGAAAGGAAAATTGTGCCAAATTTTGTATGAAAAATTATACCTTAAATAGAGGATTGTGTGCGAATGCTAATAATTTTATGTAATATACATTAATAATGCGTGAAATTATTTAAATAATCCTCACGCACACTACTGCCAAACGATTTACACATACATGTATAGATTTTATTACAAGACGTGGTTATGACGACTGTATGTACATTAATTGTCAAATATAACTTTGTGGTTGTATTTATATTTTATTATATATATATATATATATATAGCATTAAATAAGCATAAAGTAAGGAAATAGAAAAAATTGTTACCGTATTTCAACCAACCGGCGATCTCCAGTAAAAAGAAATTTAACACGTAAACCACAGAATATAGCAGAGATTTATTTTTTAATTCTTTCAAATAAAGTATCAGTATTTCAAGTCCAAAACAGTGTTACCCAACCTTTTTTAGGTCATGGCCCACCTCAATATTTTTAAAATTTTTATGGCAGACAAAATTTATAACCTATAAAAATTGTTTTGTTCTCTTAAGAAATATAAATGGTAAGTTTTGGGAAGTTGATATTTTTGTAACGTCAAACAAAGTATACCTAATATATTTTTTTAGAATTTTTTGTTAAATTTGTCACCGATATCTGGCATCGCATTTAAAAAACCTTGAATTTAACAGAAAAAAATTGCATTTAAACGAAATTGCATTTAAAGTCGTGTCTAATTCATTTTTAAATTGCCCCCCTTAACTATCAATTTGTCCACCTGTGGGGCGTAGGCCCCACGTTGGGAAGCACTGGTCTAAGTAAAGAAGTAATTAAGCGGGTTTTAGCTCTATTATCCTTTAAACTTACTTAAGGTTTGGATTATTCCGTCTTTTCTAACCTTGTTCTTGAGAGGTTTCTAATTCTGCCAATATACAAGATTAGTGTTACGTTTAATAGCTTTATTGAAAAAGTCATGTTTTGTTAATATTGGCCAACATTATGTTTGTACGTTCCGCTTTCACGCCTCAGCTGCTGAACCTGTTGTGACTAAATTTTCTATTAAGCTGTCGGTGATAAGCGTAGCAAGGTTAAGGTTTAGTTCAAGCGAGAAAAATGTTCTCATATACTATTGAGGACATATGACCCGAAGATCTGACGACCGTTGGGGTTTGAAGGTCATTTAGTGGCGACCACGCTTGGGGACAAGAAAGGCAGGACGGCCTCCTACCCAGTGGACTGATGATTTGGTGGGAGTTGTAGGAAGCCGTTAGTTACAAGCGGCGCAACACCCTTTTTTCATGCTATGGAAAATGTCAGCGATGAATCGCCAGCATACATTAGTTTGTTACAATATATACTTAACTAATACATAAAGTGTGCTGAAAGCTTTAGTTACAAGATAACTGTTGAATTATATTATCTTATTTACTTATAATTTTATGGAACTACGTAGGTAAATATGTATATAGATTTGCAATTTTAAATTTGGTTTAGGTAATATTTTTTACCATATATTGAATATTTTTGGGCGCTATTATATTTTTTAAATGGTAGGATAGAGAGCGGAATATGTCGTAAGTTTTTTCCAGAAGCACATCCAGAAGGAAGCGGTTCTTCTGGCGATAAATAACTTCTACATCATCAGGAGATAGACTCTACAAAGGTTATTCGAAAAGTTATTAGTAAATCACTTTACTAACCTTTGTAGAGTTTATCTCCTGATGATGCTTCGGTATCGAAGCTAAACGTGCGTTGAGGCACAACGGAAAGACAGTGTAGTTCTGTGCTTTGAAGGCGGATTCGGTGGTGTAGCTTTCGGATTGCAACTTTGCACCGATTTTCCCTCATATCATTCGCGGATCCGAGCAAAGTAGTTTAGTATTTAATGCATGTCATGGATTTGTGTAAAGTAGAGCCTGATTTTATCCATTATTTAATAACTTTGTTAATAAAATATTTTCCATTCATATTATTTATTCCCTTCTAAATTTAAGTTAGTAGATGACATGACATCGTGCATTTTTATTTTCTACAATTACGACTTTTTAAAAGCGACGGTAAAAAGGAAAAGTTATTTGTTACATCGTCTAATGCAGGAGCCAGACATAGCTCAAAGTGTTTGTAAATTTTGGTCCTTGAAGACTACAAAGTTCTACGAAGCTTTGCGCAGCTACACAAAGTTCCCGGGCACACTACACGACCATTGAAATGATCATTCAAATGAAGCTATGTCTGGCTCCGGCATTGTGACAGTAGAATGTACGATGAACAGTTTAAAAGTTTAACAATTAAATTTTCTTCGTTTTGAATCATAATTTTTGAAATAATACCTAATGCATGACATTCCAGGTATTTCCAATCACAACAGAGGAAGAGACTAATGTGTTGGTGTGCAAAAAAGAACCATTGTTGGGAAAGCACCTGGGCATATTGCCGTCAACAAAGGGTTTTATTTTACAAGGTATTTTTGATTCATAATTATTTTCGGGCAAAAGAATTATGAATATATTAATTATGGCCCGCAAAGGTGGGCCAATGTTGCGACTATATGGATTCCCACCAATGGCCACCCCCAGGTAGGCCGAGGAAGAGGTGGCGCGACGACTAGGACGCCTTTGCGGGAAAGGAGTGGTTTGATTTAGCTCTAGATAGAGAAGAGTGGTCTAAGAGTGGGGAAGCCCAGCAGTGGGACATTACAGGATAATTTAAAAAAAAATCTTTTCAGCCAATTACAATTCTCAAAGACGGTTTGAAGACTCTACCTACTATGGATATAATTGTTTCAGTAATTAATTTTTGAATTATATACATATATATTACTAGCTGTGCCCGCGATTTCGTCCGCGTAAAATTAGGTAAAAAAATAGATTCTATTCTAGCGTGATGATATATAGCATATATGGTTAGCATAAAAAGGGTTATAGGGAGCCAACCTTAAAAGATAGACATATGCTGTCGTGGACTTTTATTTAGAACTTTTAAAGGGGAACAATCCCGTCATACATGACTTTAACGAAATTATAACCGTTTACACAACGCACACAGCGAAAGCTCTCAAAAGGGGAAAAAAACTGCCGATTTTGAAACATTTTTCAATGGTGCTCCGCTCCTATCAGTCTTAGCGTGATGGTATATAGCCTATAGCCTTCCTCGATAAATGAGCTATAAAAAGCTGAAAGAATTTTTCAAATCGGACCAGTAATTCCTGAGATTTAGCGCGTTCAAACAAAGAAACTCTTCAGCTTTATATATTAGTATGGATGTGTCTCATATACTATATACGCATTATCTTATTTCAAAAGTCCAGATTCTTTATGTTTATTCCCAGCGAACTCAGCATAAAGTTAACCTTTATTCATGAGAGTGTATATTGTATTTTTATTGCTATACATAACTGTCCTATTTCTTTTTTTTTATATTATTATTATATATACCAAAAAGCAAACGAGCAGGCGGTACTCTTAAGTGACTACCGATGCCCATGGACAACTGCAACACCAGGGGGATCGCAGATGCGTTGCCGGCCTTTGAGAAATGAGTATGCTCTTTTCTATACGCTAACTTTATTCTCCGTCTAGGGCAAATAACGTATAACAACAAGTTAGTGGATGTTTGGAAGGCCACGAAAGATGAGGAAGATTACAAGAAGTCCGAAATCATCCTCTACGTGTACCAAAATGAGGAAGGATTTGACGTGCCTGTTTAGTAAGTATACAAATATATATGATAAAATCTATATGTGTTCACGATAACACTTTTTATTTAACCAATTTTCACCACAGGCTATAGGCCCGTGCCATTTTTAAAGTATTATATTATGTTATAATCTTTCTTTTTTTGGTCACTCTTCCTTTCTTATTACTCTACTAGTTCCATTGTATCCGTTCCCATAGTATCCGTTCCCATAGTATCCGTTCCCATAGTATCTGTTCCCATAGTATCCGTATTTTGTAATTCCCACTCACCTTCACTGCCAGTGTTCCCTCCCCTGCCTAGCCAAATCTGGTATGATCCTACTAGTGGGGCTTTAGATGTCCTTTCTAATAATGAACTTATGATAGTTCTTGACAAACCAAGGTCTAAGATGTAATCATTGTAAACACAGTCAAGTACACAATTAGAAAAAAACATTAGTCAATCTATGAATATATTTGTGTATATTTATATCAAAATGTAAAAAAACTTTTACAATCCCCTTAAATTGATATTGCAGATTGTTACATAAATTCAGTAAGAGTAGGGCCGGTGATTTTGAATTTTGTCGCCTCAATGGAAAGGACACTCAAAATGTTTTTGATAGCCCTGGATCAGAGGCATTTTGCTGAAGTCCATACTGCCGAAAATTTTATCGACACCATCGTGTAACTATGTACATATTTGCAGGGTAGACACAGAATTTTAATATTACAAATACCATGCAACTTTGTACTCAAACAGGAAATACGTCACGGACGCAAATTAAAAAAAAAGAATGCACGGGACATGCACAGAAAAAAAGGTTTTACATCAATACAGAGTAAACTTTTTTTTTCAAAAAATTTTGACAGTCGAATTCACAACATTTATGCGGAGAGTTGCATTCATGCCATTCTAAGAGATGTGTAAGAGATAGATATAGGAATGTAGAGATTTTCTGTTTGAGTTCATATAGATGTCAAATTAATTATTATTAGTGTTAATATAGTAAAAATATACAATTGACATAAATGTGTAAACATGGGACGTGTACTTTGAACCATCTATACATAGCGAGGATAAAATTTGAGAACCAAAAGATATAAGATAGACAACAAAATGTTATCCGTTCTTCATTGTAGGACGTTCACAGTAAACTAAATACAAATTAATATTGTATGATGGGGACAAATTAACTTCAAACATAACAAATAAAAGTGTGTAATATATTTTTTTACATTAAATCAGAATTAGTTTTCTAATCATGTGTAGTTTTTTTTTTCATTATTATTTAATTTAAAGTCATTGTATTTAATCAAATATGTAAATGATTACAAGATATTTATAATTTGTAAATATATAGTTTGCTTTTTTAATAAATTAAAAATTTCGAAGTCACTTTTTTTTTAAATTAAAAAAAAAAGTGAGGTGAATTTTTTCTTAACAAGTTATTTGATACTTGACTGCAAAGCTTCATTTTGCTCATTTTCTGTCCTGTGTCTTAATCTGATTTAATTAATCGTACAAATCTGAAATAAAAATCGTCAAAGAAGTTCAACTTCTTACATGTGTTCAGTGCACATACACATTTTTGAAGGACTAAGTTTAATTATATCTGATATAATCCAATCTAGGTTAATCTGAAGGGGCTAAACCGATTTCGATGGGACTTTCGCTTTTACAAGGAGTAACCTAAGTTGCTTTAAACTCGAAAAAATATATTTTTTTAATTCCATTCCTGACCCGTTGGCGCAGTTGGCAGTGGCTCTGCCATCCGCTCCGGGGGTCGTGGGTTCAATTTCCGTCTCGAGCCTGGAAGTATTGTCTATATATATATATATATATACTTATAAAATAAATGTTTGTGTGTAACACGCGGCTGTTACCTATAACACAGGCATTAAGTTGTCTACCTTAGAAACGGACTTCCGTATGTCAAATAATTCTATGTATTACTTAATTATTATTATTCGTTAAAAAAAGGAAATATGTAAAACCTTCCTTCGCATGTATAGATGGTATCAAAGTATCATATTTTTAATTTTTACTCAAAATCTGTGCAGATGTAGTCATGCAGTGCTACAATTTCTACATGAACATACATACATGTGCAAAAACTAAAAAACATGCTAATAGTTACATTAAGTTAGATGTGGGGCTAGATATAGATTTTAAACAATATATTTACACTGAATGTAATTTAAAGATATCCTTTATCAATTTCTAAAATAAAATTTAGGGCCTTCTTTATTATCTGTAAGTAAAGGGTCGAGTAAGTTAATTACTAAGTAAAGTTATTCAACAACTTGTAAATTGCAATGAATATGAATGAAATGAAAAATATTTATTCTCTGCAGACAGACACTTAAAACTAAAACAACAGATAAGGTTAATAATGAATAATATTTTCGAACTTGAGCTGTCTGTGTTAGTCTTTAAGACAGCTCAGCATGTGCCCTAAATTATGTGAAAACACATAATTCGTGGGATTCGAGGAATAATGTGTGGAGGAATAATGTTTGGAGGCATACTGTTTGGAGGAATAATGTATGGAGAAATAATGAATGGAGGAATAATGTATGGAATAATATAAGGAGGAACAATGTTTGGAGGAATAATATATGGCGAAATAATGAATGGAGGAATAATGTATAGCGGAATAATGTATCGAAGAATAATCTTTGGATAAATGTGTATGGAAAAAATGTAACGTGTTGAAAAACAATAAAGCATTGCACTAAATGTGTTGAGAAATGATGAATATTGTAGAATTATGTATGGAGAATAAATTATTTAGAAATATATAAATCAAGGTATCGATTAATCTACTCGACACTTTACTTGCAGATGATGTAGGAGACTTTAAACTGACTGGACTATACTTTGTATATTTTTTTTATAAATTTTTAATTTACTTTTCCCTCCCCCTTGATGTGACATCGCTAAAGCGCCTGATGATATTCTGATATCACTTTAAAGTAAGGTACTTCAGATATACGTATTTGCTATAATGTAATAAATACGTACGTGTCATTTACATTGCAATGATATCTTGATAATAGGATTTTTCTAATGCTTTTGGATAATATATAAAATGAATTAAATAAGTACTTTCACTCCTGCAGCAAAAGAAACTAAATAGAGTACATACATTTGAAATAATTAAAAAAAAAACAATTTAATGTCCTATATTATTATCATAATATGTATTTAATTTCATACTCACAATATTAAATTAATTGCAAAAAATACATAATACATCTTTTTTGATGTTTTTGAATTTTTGATCCAAGATCAATGTTTCTTTATCTTGCTCCTTAATTGCCTGAACATTTTTATCTTAAATATGAATGTAATTTTTTTTTGACAATCATTTAACATATATTATTTGTTTAATATTATGGCCTCATTATTTATTGTCGATTTGAACTATGGCATGCTCAGCAGTTGGCATGAAAACGATCACCGTCACGAGCTAATTTCGGCGGTGCGAGGTCATGACCCGACGCCCTCCACGCGTGCTCTATACGTGATCTATTTAAAGTTTAAGCCTTCAATGTAATCCTGAATAGTATCTAACGTTATCTAAACTAAGGACTATTCGATAACGCGTGGAAAAAAAATATTCAATTCCAATTTCAATTCCAATCCAAAAAATACATACATATACCCTGTCTCCTCCTCGCCAATGAGCTCTACGAACCATGCTCACCAGTAACACCACAACAACACATGGTTTGAGACGCTGGTTTTTTGCAGGGTAAAGAGCTTTCCAGACGAACAGAGGGCCTAATAGGAATATTCCCGATAATTTTACTTCCTTTTACATTCGAAACCGAAGGTCAAATGAAACATTAATGCAACCGGAATACATAACTTAGTTGCGTTAAATATTGCTAGCACGAATGAAATCAGAACTCGCACGTATCGAATCCTCGACTTTTGGCTATGTAAGTCGTGTAAAATGGAAGCACGAACCTTCATTTAACGTTCCATTTCGAACGTAAAAGTTAGTATAACTACCGAGAATGTTCGTGCTAGGGCCTCAGCTTGATATTACGCAAGAGACTATTCTCCATAGGACTTCTGGCAGTAGCTAGAATAGTCCCAAAAACAAAACCCAGCTGCGCTCTTGTCTCCCTTAACAGTGGACTACAGATATATTCCGCTTTGGTAACCCAAAGAAAACTGAGTTCTTTAAGAACCTGTAATCTACACATCCCTATATTTTGTCATATAAAATGTATATATATAATATTTGTTTTATATGTGACGTGTAGGATTATTTTCGGTTGTGTAATAGGTACAGGTCGTCTGGTCGGTTGGCAGAGTGTCGCCGGCTAATTTCAGCGTCGAGGTCATGACCCGACGCCCTACGCTTATGCTTATGCTTAGCACATTAGTTTCAGTATTAATATTATAAATATTCGATATAAGTTTTAGTATTAATATTATAAGTATTCGGTATATAAACTAAATTCAGAGTTTTGCTCTTCATAAAACTTAACAGAACATTTTATAAAATATTTAGAAAGAAGTCATTCTAACAGTCTTTTTGTTTGGTAATACTCGAACTACAATTTTACCTCATTTGAGTTTCTTTGTTAATTGACTGAATGACCGAACAGGCAGTCGATTAATTGAAAAGAAAAAGGTAGTAGATTACTTAAGCGTAATAAAAGAGCTATTTCTTATTTCTTCTTTTTTTGACACACTTGTTTTTTTGTTAGCATAATTCATTACGCGAATAGTAAAACACAATGAAGGTTTATTTTTTAAGAACAATCGACTCCACACCTGTGTTTGTTTCAGTGTGGAACGGTTTAGTTAACTAAATTTTCTACTCATAAATTTTTAGATGATGAAAACTAAATTGGTAAGTTAACTTGATTTGATATGCAGTGTCGGCCCGAGGCAAATTGTAGGATCTAGCGAAGTCCAACTATGGTGCCCCCATTACTAGCCCTGTTTATATTTTTTAATATTAAATTATTTAAAATAATTGCATATTATGAGTCGCTCTTAGCTGAGGCATAGCGGTGATTCGGCGCTTGGAGCGGCCACACCGTTCGGCCTATGGTGATTCCGGCCCTTTTCATACGCACCGCTTAAACGGTTTCAAAGTAAATACCTTTTAAAACTTTAAATAATTTTAAAACTGTAAAAAAGTTTTTAAGATTTAATTTTTTTTAATATAACCTACCTTTTTTTACTATCCGGACATAATAATGTATAGGTCTAGTTTTATAGATAATATTACGTAACTTTACAAAAACA